>JAMXBB010000005.1:23113789-23353571 GCA_024138015.1 Lumnitzera littorea | reverse complement strand
AACTACTATAAATAGGATCCTAGGACTCAGATCTAACATTTTGGTAATCAAGAAAACCTAAGAAAAATTCGGAAAAAAATTAGGAAAATCTGACCAAAAAATAGAAAAAAAAAAAAAACAAAGTAAGGATCGAGCCTAACTAGTTCCTCGACCATTTGATGACCTGATGTGGAGCCCAACCGCCACCTAGCAGAGCCACCATCGACTAGACCGGCCGACAACCTCTCTTCGGCCGACAACCTCTCTTCAGCCAACGGTGGCCGGAGCTCCAATGAACTTAGGTTCTAAGTTTCTGCCATATTTTTTTTATTTTTGAAAAATTATTAAATTAATTAGGAAAAATATGAAAAAAATAATTTATGGGTTATTTTAGATGTACTTTCATTTTATAAATTTATTTTAACAAAATTAGGAATATTTAATGTACTTTCTTAACAAATATACTATTCATCCGAAATTTGAAATTTAAAATAAATATACTAAATGATGTAGTTTCTAGCTCAAAATTTTTGTGTAAGATACTTATGATATATAGATAATTTCTATGTAGCCCGATTTTTTATTTGAATGCTTTTAATATTTATTGTATTTTTCGGCCTAAAAATAGCTCGAAAATAGGTTGAAATTGTGAAATAAATAGGAAATTATGAAATTAAATGGTGAAATGAACATGTACTAATTTTTAGTAAATAATAATAATGTTGGGACAGGTTGAAATCAATTTGGTGCAAAAAGGATATTAATTTGGTAATTTAGGATAATTCAAGGGTAAAATCGTAAATACGAATATATAAGAGATAGATATAAAACTTGAAACCAAGTACCAGCTAAATTCCACATATTTTTAGGAGTCTATAGAAATTTTCGAGAAATTATTTCCGAGCTATTTATTATAAATTTATGTAGTAAAATAGCTTAAATAACGAACTAATACCCAATTCTAGTAATAATATATTAAAATATAATAAATAGGCTAATAAAAACTATCTATTTGTGTACTGGTCAGATCGGATAAAAATTATATTTTTAATATATTTAATGATATTTTAATAACCGGGACACATTATAGAGATATTAGGATTAGATGATATCTATATTATGGATTATATTGACAAATTAGGTAAAATATGGTTTAATAAAATAAATTACGTATAGTATGACAATATTTGATTAGATATGTATAGCTGTGTTAAAAACTCGAATTACTCGTTAAAAGTTATCTCTAAAAATTAAGATATGTAATACGTGTCATTAAGTTTATACAAGCTCAACGATACTATTTTTACTAAAATCAGATAAACCTAAGTAATATAACCTATATCTCCACAATATTACTGATTTACGTACTATCATAACTCCATCGTAATCGAAACGTGATTTAAATGGCTAAAAGTACGTTTTGATACAATCGAAATGATATATTATACGTAATTATACTATATTATTAATACTTATAACTTAACTCGATTAATATAATGAAACTGTATATTATTATATAATAAAAATAATAATATACTTTGTATATATATATATATATATATATAGCTGCTTTAGATAAGACCCTAATGATTTCATAATCATTACGAAAATTGAATTTAGGTTTTGTATATATAAGGCCTCCTAATGATCAAACCGTTGACAATACAAGTTTTTCAAAATGAGCGTTAAGACAAGTAAGTAGGATCAATGCTTTACCGCGTTTTGGGATATTATTTCAGAATATTTGGAGACTTTAGTATGTATTGGCCTGTGAATGTAGTTAGCTGTTTATGCGAATGCAATGCTTGTAGTTGGGTTTCAATTTGTTGTGATAGGAGTTGGGCTCCATAATATAATTGTTCTATGAATATTATTATTGAATTATCTGAGCTTGGTTAATCACCCTAAAAAGATGAACTAACTCAAACTTGGCTTAATATCTAATTTGATATGCATTGCAACCCACAAGAGGTAACGACTAGGATTCTCGAGCCAAACACGGATTCTCTTCGATGAGGATAGCTGAAATGGTCCTTTCCTCACCCTTAGCCAAACTAAGTGACAGGAGAAGAGGTTGCGGCAAGGTTAGAGGCCGTGGTTCGAAGGTAGTCATGAGAGGAGGGTGTTTTCCATTGCACAAGCCCCCATTTGGTTTCGATCCATGAGTGTATAACGTCAATCTCCTCAACCCGGATTGGAGTGGATGAAATTTCTCTGATTTTACGATGAACCGAATAACGTCGTGTGATGGCATTTTCTTATACATACATTTGCATCTAACCAACTTGATTGAAAACCCCGGTTGTGATGTGCTGAATGCATACTTCTGTCTCTACCCCACTTACTGAGCAAGTTGTCACTCATTCCCCAATAATTTGTTTTACAAGTTCCAAATGGCTTATAAGTGCTTACCTAACACTAGAATTCCTAGTAAATTAGGATAGGGAGCAAGATACAACAAGAAATGGCCGATTATTGCCCTTAGTATTAACTTTTTATCTTTTAAGGAAAACTACACAAGACTCCTCAAAGGGACTTAGTAGTTTTCAATATTTTGGTCTGTATATGAAATAACAAGTACTTGTGAGATTTACTACTACTTTTTTTTATAAGGTTAAATGATAAGTTTATTATTATAAATTATTTCACAAGATTACTCTACAAGATTATATCAAACAGGTATTGAATTGGACGCTTCAAAGGGTTAGAGTCGAGTACGCCTTGTGTGAACTAGGTCTAAGATAGTAGTTGTGAGGACATTTTTTATCTTATGATGATTCACACAGCGGGACTGTTATGATTTCACCTTTTTGGGGCGTGACACCTTGTCCACAAGGGTGAATTAAGAAAGTGACGTTGGAGGTTAAACAAAAACTCCCAAGAAGTGTTAACATCAGTTAATCCTTCCTATATAACTAATACCTTTGTGTCTGATGCAGGGCCTCGGCAGCAAATTTTACGTATGAGGATGGCTAAAGGAATGAGATGAAAAGCAAAGGTCTTCTCTAAGAACATGTTGTAACACATCAAAAGAAAGCCAAGGACACAACTAGAGACGTAGAATGTAGGATGGATGAGGCAATCAAAAGGTAATTTTAAGGTATAAGCAACTTTCTCTACCTTTTAAACTATCTTGTATAGTCCATAAAATCATATGATAAATTTGTGAAACCAATCTAGTTGAGCACTGTAATGTCGGTAGAGTTGGAGCTTCACCCACACCCAATCTCCAATATTGAAGTGTAGGTCTATCTTGCCTTTGTCTACCAATTTCTTCATACGATCCTAAGCTTTATGTAGACGAAACTTGAGCGTCCTTATCATACCTTCACGATTCTTTAAGAGAGAATCCACTTCCATATTGTCTATGTTACCAGGAACATAATGGATGTTGTAAGCCCTAAAGTTAAGTTAAGAAACTGTAGGATTGAACTTAGAACACAAGGTTTAGGACGATCGATTAAAGGATCCGATCAAACCCAAATTATAAATTATTGAGAGAAATATTAGTAAAAATGACCCCGTTAACTTGAATTTAAGAAAATAAGTAATAAAATAGAAAACTATAAAATTTTCAAATTTTAAGTGTAATAATTGCTAATTACCGAAAAAGCGAAAAGTGTAATCTAATAACTAATAAATTACTAGAGATAAATTATATGTATACTAAAAATTATAGAATGACCTAAATAATAATTAGGAATATTCACATGTATCCCACATATATTTACATGTAGATAAAAATACGCGAAATTACCTAAATTGGCCAAAAACTTAGTAAATAATTAAAAAAAATTATTAATTAATTGTGGAAAAATAAAAAAAATTAAAAGAGTATAAAATGATCCAAATCTGGTCGTGGCAGGTTAGGATCTGCAAGAGAAAAATTACCCAATTAGAATTAGGCAACACAAAAGCCAAAAATCAAGGAAATGGGGCAATGTCATGTCTAATTAATGCATATTAATTACCAAAAACATCTATAAATAGGGAAAAAATTCACAGAACTCATTTGGGCAGTGAGGAATTAGAGAAAAATAGAGAGACTCGAAATTTCAAGAGAAAATCTAGAAAAAAAAAAAAGAAAAGAAAACTATGCAGATAAGGCTAGTGAGCTAAACCTACACCTTACCACCACTTGGAACCGAGCCACCACCACCACTCCACTCCAAACCCACCGTCTAGGCCAGCCGACAAATTTGGACCTAATTTGGACGGCTAAAAAGCATCAAACCGGATGAGTCCCTTAATTGCCTTGATTTTGTATAATTTCGTAAAATTAGTTATTTTACCCAGAAAATTATGAAACTTGTTATTCTGAGGTTTTAGTGTGTGTAAATTTAGGGACAAATAGTGATTTAGTTTAATCACGTCTGTAAATATAGGGTTCTTAAAAAATTGAACAAAACTGAGCATGATTAGAACTATAAATAAATAGGCTTAAGAGTGTAGTTTAGAGCTCAATTTTTTTTCTGTAAAATACTTATGTGATATAGAACAATGCTATGAAGCCATTTTTTTCAAATTAATTTTTGAAATTTTTAAGTTAATTTTTAGCCCTAAAATGATGGAAAAATTGAATAATTTTGGGTTAATTAGGTGATTAAGATACTAATTACTAATTTAGATAGTAATTAGATGTTTAGGGATGTTAATCTCTGATGTGGAAACCTAATCCTAGCCTTTGGAGTATTAAGTATAGTTAATTTGGGAAAATTAGGTAATTATTGCAAGAAATTAGTAAAATGTGAAATTGAAAATTAATAAATCTAAAAAATTAAGGTTAATTAGATAATATTATAATAAAAATCAGAATAATACTAAATCTGAAATAACATTTAATTTTAAGAAAATGTATAAAAACGTAAGATTTTTTCACATTAGGAATAAATCCGATACCCCAATTAGGATTAGCGTATACCGAATAGTTTAGAATACTAAATTAAGATCCAATAGGATATTTGAATACTCGAGCTTACTGTGATTAATTTCACATTAGGATTCGAGCATATTTAAAACTTAGGAATCAAAACTAAAATCTAATTTAGGGTTTAAACCTCGAAATAAAGTAAAAAGAATTATTAGTATGTAATAGGTATACATGGAAAAAATGAGTTAAATTATAACTTAGAATATGAATTCTTAAAGTATAAGTACTAAAAAGATCTATTTGTATTATAGGACACATAGAGACAAATCGACTTGTGACTAAGGGATCGAGCGATTGAGAAAGTCCAAGTAAGTTGGGTTATTACTTATTGTAATAGAGTACTATTTGTATGGTACTCGGAGACTTAGGATTGTATATGGTTGTGATTGTAAGTAATTTACGCATGTGTTTGACGTATCTAAATTTGTGCTGAAATTGTGATATGATGGATTATGTGTTATGAGTGAATTGGTGTGAATTGTTTGAAAACCCTAAATGAAATTTAATCCTATTCGACTTTAATGACCAAAAATGGCATGCATTGCAACCCGTTAGGGGATCATTAGGATTCTCTAACCAAATACCGACCCCTTCGAAAGGGATAGCGCAGGATTGCATAATGGTCCCTTCTTCATCCTCAGTCAAACTAAGTGATAAGAGAGGAGGTCGCGGTGAGGGTGAAGTCAATGGTTCGAAGGTAATCGTGGGAGGAGCGAGGTCTCCATTGCACAAGCCTGGGTTTGGTTGTGAACTGCTAAATAACATGGAACTTCTCAACCCGGATTAGAGCAGACGAAATTTCTCTAATTTCACAACGGACCGGACTACGTTGTGCGATGACACTTGATTGTTGCATTGCATGAAATTAATTGATTGATAATCTTGTTTGTGCTTATATGCATTCATGAGTCTCCAATTCAACTTACTGAGTTGTAGTTGCTCATACCTTTATAGATCCTTTTACAGGTCTTGATCTCTGAACAATTCAAGTAAAATGCCACCTTACAATTACCCAGAGGTTAGTCCTTTTGAAGCCGGGGGTATGAGAATCGATCTACTTAGTAATAGTGTGTAGCTAGAGTATCCTTGTAGTTAAGGATGAAAGACTAATAGTTATTATGTAATTTAGTAAACTATTGTATTTATGTAAAACTTCTTGGGCAGCTTTATAGACTTACATATAATCATACATGTTTATTAGAAATTTATAATATTTATCATAATTGCAATTTAAATGTTAATCGGACCGTTTACTTCAAAGCGAAGAGTCGTCAACACCTTGTGTAGATCATGTCTATGGTAGGCACTGTGAGGCCAGCTACTAGCATAGAATGGTTTACACGGTGGGACTGTTGGGACTCTGCGACTTCGGGGCGTAACAGATGTGTAAAGGAAGAGGGTAGCCATAAACAACTTCAAATGAGGTCATCCTAAGTGAACTATAGAACATGGTGTTATACCATCATTCCATAAGGGCAAGGAAATGTGCCCACCGCTTAGGTTGATCCCCAGTCATATAATGTAGATAAGTTTCTAAACAATGGTTAACCACTTTCATCTGCCCATCCATTTACAGATGATAGGCAGTAAAGATCTTCAATTCAATGCCCTTCAATTTAAAAAACTTACACCAAAAAGAACTAAGAAATATGGTGTCACGATCACTAACAATGGAGTGTAGATAACCATAGAGTTTGTACACATGCTTTACATAGAGATGTGCAATGGTAGAAGTTGTGAATGGATGTGTCGGCCCAATGAAATGAGAGTACTTACCAAATCGATCTACCACTACCATCATTGTGTCCTTATCCTGGGATTTAGGTAGTGCTATGATGAAATCCATACTAACATCTTGCCAAACCCCTTCTAAAACTGGTAGAGGCTAGAACAAGCCTGGAGACACCACATTTTCATATTTAAAACATTAACAAATGGCACATTCCCTAACATATTATCGAACATCCTTCTCCATACCGTTCTAGTAAAAGATTCTAGATACCCTTTTGTTAGTTCTCGTAACATTAAAATGACCACTCATGCTACTATTGTGATACTGAGACAAAATTTGTTGCTTAAGTGTAAGGTCATTACCAAACACTAGCTTCCCCTTCCTTCGTAAGTTACCATTGTTAAGGTGAAAAACTCCAATAGACTCACCATTATTCAATCGACTGGGGTCAACAACCCAACTTTATTGTATTGTAATCACGAGCTCTTAAGAAAGATCTAAGGTAATTAACTACTATTACTCAACATCCATAAGTCTAGAAAGGGTATCAACGGTCACATTTGCACTCCCTTACTTATATTGAATTTCAAAGTCTAATCCCATTAATTTAGTAATCCATTTATGTTGGTAATGATTAGACATACGTTGCTCTAAAAGATATTTTAAGCGGTGATGATTGGTTTAAACTATGAAGTGCCTCCCACTTAAATAATGTTTCCACTTCTCAACTGCTATGATCAATGCTAACAATTCCTTTTTGTATACAGAAAGCAGTTACTGTTGTAGAGCTAGTGACTTACTAAGAAAGCAATAGGGTGGCAGTTCTGAAGCAAAATGGCCCCTATTGCCTTGCTGCTAGTGTCAATCTCCACAATGAACGGCTAGCTATAATCTAGAAGGCTAAGCATAGGAGCATTGGTAAGTGCCATCTTCAACTTTTCAAAAGCATCATATGCAATAGGAGTCCAATGAAATTGATCTTTTGAAAGTAAATATATTAAGGGTTTGCTGAGAGCTCCATAACCCTTAATGAAGTAATGATAGTATCTTGCAAACCCTAAGAGACCCTTAGTTATTTGAGTATCTTAGGTACTAACCAAGAAACAACCGCTTCAATCTTCTTAGTATCAGTTGAGACCCCTTCCTTTGAAATTATATGCCCCAAATATTCTATATACTAACTCCCAAAGACACACTTCCTACATTTTAAGTATAGCTACTGTTTATGCAAAATTTTAAACACTGTTCACAAGTGAGAAATATGAGTATCCATATTTGTACTATAGATTAGGATATCATAAAAAAAAAAAAAAATCAAGACAAACTTCCTTAAATAAGGCTGAAAAACATCATTCATTAAATTTTGAAAAGTAAATGGAGCATTAGTTAGCCCAAAGGGCATAACTAGAAATCCATAATGCCTATCATGAGTTTTGAAAGCTGTGTTAAAGATATTAGATGTATGCATTTGGATTTTGTGGTATCTAGATCGCAAATCAAGCTTACTAAATATGCTAAACCCTTGTAATTCATCCAAAAGATCTTCAACAATGGGAATGGGAAACCAATCCTTGATTGTTTGGCGATTCAACTCACAATAATCCACATATATACACCAAGAATTGTCTTTTTTTTTTTTTACCAATACCACTGGTGAAGCAAGTGGACTCTTACTCAGCCTAATAATACCTTGTCTTAACATTTCTTTAATAGTGTCCTCTAATAGTAACTTCTGTTTTGTCAAATATCTATAGGGTCTTAAATTGATTGGCTTAGCGCTAAGTTCTAAGTTAATCTGATGATCATGCAATCGTTCCGGCGATATTCCTTGTGGCTCTTCGAATAGCTCATAGAACTCCTTAAACAGGTCCATTAAAGCAAGGTATAGCACTGATTCTCTATCCTTCGTGGCATCAGTAACCATTACTGCACTAATAAAGCAACATTGTATAACGAAAGCATCTAAGGTATGCTACAAAATCTTCACAAGTTGTTTCTCATCTACACTCCTTACTTCAAGTCAATGCTGTCCTTGTAATGTACAAGGTAGTCCTTTAAGGTAAAGGACATCGTCAAGGTTTAAAAGTTCCAGCTAATAGTCCCAAGATTAATCAACCAAGGAAGACCTAAAATCAACTCAACGCTGCCTAAGGGCAAAACATAGACGTCTGTCTTATGCTCTTGACCTTGCATCATCCAATAAAAGCTAGTAATGACATGTGTACTTAACAAATGACGCCCATCTGCTAATGTCACCCTTAAAGGACTAACAGGCTTGAGTTTACAATGTAGTCTTTAGCCAGTTTTTCATCAATAAAGTTCAAAGAACTTTTGGTATCCACCAACCCCCCTATCATCCTGTTCTTATAGTATACAATCATCCTCGTGTGAGAAACATTCGTATCACCATTGTGTCCATCCATAGCGCATAAGGTTAAGTGAGCTAAATCTTGTTCAAGCTACATTTCCTCCGTAACTTCAACTAATTCCCTCTCATCAACATTAGGTAAAATAATCATAATTAAGTTCAACTTCTTCTGCTTACATCAATGACCTAGTGTATAAGGTTCATTTATAGGAATCTAGTTATTAAGCCTTTGATCCATAACCGAGCTTGAGGACTAGAAGGGTTGGCAAGGTAGACCCTGATAAAGGTATATTTTTCATGTTTTAAAGTGCAAATTAAGATAGAATTATTATTGATTTTATAGAAATCATTAAGAAATGGTACTTAATTATTTTCATTTGAACATTTCAGGAATTAGAGAATTCAAGAGTGGAATTACGGATGATTTAGAGGAATTACGGATAGTTTAAAGGAATTTTAAGCAAAGGAACAAAGTCCAAATCAATACGTACAAGTTAGAATTAAAGGCGGCCGACCTAAAAGCCAGCCTATAACTTACACCGACGGCCTTTGATGTCTACGCCACCAACCTGTGATTTTGCCGCCCAAAGTTTCTCCTCCTAGTTCAAAACTTCTTGAAGAACCCCTTGAAGAAAAATTTCTCTATTGATTAAAGCTTAGCTTCGATCCATCTATAGCCTCTACTGTAAATGTTTCATCTTCTCCATTAACAACATTTTCTTAACATAGACCAATCCAAAGGTGTCTCTATTCTAAGGTCATAATTTTTTTATAAAATTCTTTAGGTTAGGCCTAAGGTTCTCTTTTGCTAAAAACCAGTTATTGTCTACAAACTCCATGAAACTAGGGTGATCTAACCACATAGATTGGAAAAGAAAGGGCCTAAGAGTCTTATTGCCTCCTCTAACGTCCGAGTGTATACAAAGAAGAAAGGGGTAGTGGTCAGAAGCAATCGATGAGAGGTGAAAGACTTTAGTCTCCAGGTAAAGTTCTCTCCAACTAACATTAGCCCAAGCTGTATCAAGCCAATATTGGATAAGATCCGAAATATTCTTAGAACATTTTGACTAAGTATATCTACACCCAACATAGCCCAAAGTCACCATGCCACTTCATTTAGATTACTTGGTAGCTGCAAAAAAAAAAAAAGAAAAAAAAAATGAAGAAGAAGAAGAAGAAAGAAATAGCTTTGGGCTACGACCTTAGCTAATAAGTACAAGCTGTACTGAAGGACATTCCAACTTAAACAAGGATCTAAGATGTTTTCCTTCCTTAATCGGCAACATAGGTTGCTAACGGAGAAGATTATGCTCCATCCAAGTTATATACCACAAGGTAATTTCTGGTTCAATTGTTGGAGTAAATATGGCCAAATTCGTAAGTTCTTTATTGGCCCTCTAAACCATGGGGGGGAGGATTCGTTGATGATTGAAGCTTGGGGACTAGAGGCGAGGGAGATGAGGAGAAGTTGGGGTTCCCATTCCCTGTAGAGACAAGAAGAATCTTAGGTACTATGGAACCAATCCTTAGACGATTGGATAGGCAAGTGACGAGTGGGAGGCATTATAGCCTCATGATGCCATGGGAGAGGTGTCAACAAAAACAATTTACCGTATGCTTTGCAATGAAGAGGGTGAGGAGTTAAGTGAAGGGTGATGGGATTGGGTATGGCGTTGTCTTACCATTCCTTACATTCAATTCCTTATGTGGAGAATGACTCAAAATAAACTCCCTACATAAGACAACTTGTGCAAACAAGGAATCAATGTTAACCAACGATGCATTTTTTGTAGGCAACAACATGAAACTGTGTAGCATCTATTTTTAGAGTGTCATAGTATTCAACAATGCTAGAGAGAGCTTAATTAGGTTGATCTATCGTTGGTTATTGATTTCGCTTCTTTCGTAAACTGGATTAGATGGAATGTTAACGTGAAAAAACTCTTGTAGAATAGTAGCTCATGCCAAAGAATAATATAATTCTTATTTATGTTATAGGGGATTTGGCGAAAGCGTAACACCTGCATTTTTAGGTCGGATGAACAGGATAGATCTTGGTGAGGTTGGTTTAAAAGGAGGCGTATGAATGTTGGTTTATCAAATGATGGAGAAGCAAAGTTCTACTGGTACACTCCTAAGTTATAAGTGGGAGAAACCACCTAAAGGCACCATTAAGGTAAATTGTGATGGTACAGTTCATTGGAGGGAGGATAAAGTAACAATAGCAGCAGTAGGATTAGACCAAGATGGAAGGGTCTATGGTGGTGTTTACAAACACGAAGCACGATTGTCGCTGGTGGAAGCTGAATTAGGGGCTATCAAATTCGGTTTGAAGTTGGCGATTGAGAGAAGATTGAAGAATATTATTTTAGAATCAAATAGCTACGAGAACATAAACCTTGTCAAGAAAGGATTTCAAGTTAATAGTTCTAGTTCAATTATTGTTAAGAATTGTATATCTCTCTTTGACCACTTTGATAATATTGTGTTTTGCAAGATCAAGCGTAAAGCAAATCGGCTTACAAGTGCAATGGCTACGAAAGGACTATCCCTTTAGTTTAATGTTTCGTTTAGCTATGACTTTCCTTTATGTCTATTAGACTTTGTTGTTTTGGACTCTGAAGTAGATCAAAGTATAGGTCTTGCCTAGAGACGGAATCATTTTTCGTTTATGCCAGGCTAATTTTGTATATTCGTTTATTATGTGTTTGGACTTTCGTTTGGTTGGTTTTAATGATATTTTAGTTTTTTTTACCCAAAAATAAAATAACCATGTGCTATATACAAAAAAAAAAAAAAAAAGATGATGATGATTATGGAAGAGTAGTAGTAGTCTAATGATCATCATTGCAATCCTTCATGTAATTTTAATATAAAATAACATAATCCTTTGCGCATTATGTTGCATTTCATAATTCAAAGAGTTGTAACTCTTATAGACGGAATAATTGCTTTTAAAAATATAAAAGAAATGAGAAATGATTAGTACATATTTTGATTTCAAATTTGAATTATTATTGATGGGAATTTGCTTTATGGTATTACTAGATCATATTGTAAAATTAAAATATGAAAACCCTAAGCACAAGCCATTATATGATAAATTACTATCACTAATAAGTTTTACTGCAAGAATTTATATATTATACTTCCAGTTTTTTTTTTACTTGGAAAATTATCAATTAGTAGTCTAATGACATTATAAGAGTATAAGATGAATGTTTAGTAACATATGAACTAATAAAAAAATATACTTAGATAAGTATTAAGTTTTGCAATAAGATAGGTTAACAAATGACCAATGACTTGGTTTTATACTCAAAAGAGTGAGTATGTTATTTCATAACTTATCTATATGTAGCTTGAATTTTTATTAAGTTCTCCATGCATTACTTTGTTCATATTTAATCTCAATATTTTATTTTCTATAGTTTTTGTAATCTAACACATATTTTTCTACTTTAAATACTACAAGAATGGTATACTTATGGTCGAAGTGATTATTAGTCAATTGACATATATGCTTCATTTAATTGAAATTTATCTTTATTTAAGGAAAAAATAAGTATATGTACTATGTTCCCAATGTGTTTATTTGGTACTTTTATTTTTCTTTTCTTATTTTTTTCTTTAAATTGTATGCCTCAATATTCCATATATATGTACCACGTAGAAACTAATGATGCTTTTTATATTCATGAAAATAAGGTTTAATTTTATTTATACAACTAGAGCTTAAAAAAATTTAAATGGCATAATATATTCAATTTTTTCAATTTTATAATACCTTATATATATATATACATATATGTATATGTTCAATTTCTTTCTCTTTTATATACACATATTTTACAATTTCTCTCTTTAATCTTTTACATGCCATCAATAAAATGATTTAATTACCATTAATTTCAATTCCTATCAAGAATCCAAAATTCAAAGCATTAGTTTATATCAATATCTTCCATCTATAATATTAAAAGCGATTGATACTATTTTGGTGTCTTTATTATCTTTCTCTTTGTCGAGCTTGGTTTTTTTTCTCCCAGTTTTTATAAATTAATTTTCTTTAAACCAATCAATATTAAACTCTACTCGTTTAATGCTAACCCTCAATTAAGGTTTAAAAAAAAAGACCGATTTTTTAATTCGAAAATTTTTTGAAGTCGCCACCTAATCGTAGTCAAGAAAAATAATTAAGTTATAACCAATTAGGTGAATTAATTATAATTTAGCTATTGATCTTTCGATAAAACCGATTTTGTTAAAACGATTTTTTAAAACCAAAGATCTAGATTCGATGGCTAATTTTTTAAACCCTTAATGGATACCACTTTTTTAATTTTTCGATTTTAATTTCACTTTCCAAAATTACCCTTAATGAAATCTATCTACATACGACTTGATTTAATTCTAATAAGATAAAGCAATCAACTATTTACAAAAGATGGAAAAGGAAAATTTTTCATATTTTAAGTTACCCCGTACTTAGGTACAAACGCCTATGTATCCGCCATTCGAGATTATATTTTCGTAGTTCGTTTGTAAAATGTTAGCGAGTGAGTTAATTTTAGTTTTGAAAAAAGGTCAAGTTTACGTTATTTACTCATTTTAAGTTTATTTAAGAAAATTTTTCTAAGGGTCCTAATTAGGGTGTTTTATTTTTGGAAACTCTAAAATAGGCCTAATTTTGAAAATGGTTGGTTTAGTTCGTTATTTTATTGAAAATTTGGTTTTCCTAAGTAATAAGGCGATTTGTTCTTTCACTAACCTATTTATTTATTTTTATTTTTTATTAATATTATTTATTTATTTTATTTAATATTTTTCTATTATATTTAGTAAAAAAATGAAAATAGACTATTCTTTTCTTTTTACTTCTTCTTTTTTCTTTTTCTTTTTATATTACATTTTCATTTACATTTACATAAATAAGTAAATAATCTTTAAAAAAATATAAAACAACTTAAATAAGAGAAAGGGTTAGACTAAGATGCAGGGGCTTAGTCGTGCAGATCTGGGCGATTGGATTGAGCTAGCTAAATACAGGTCGAGTCAGGTTAAGAGCTTAGGTCAAGCACTGGATTTAGGTCGAATGCAAGCTCTTCTTCAACAGCAGCATCGTAGTTGATTTAAGGTGATTTAGATGTTGAATCAAAGGGGTGAAAAGGTTTTTATGTGTTTTGGATTGGGATTAGGGGGGTAAGTTCAATGCCGCTGCGTTTGGAAGTCGCTTGCATGGCCGTCAAAGATGAATGATGGCAGTGGTTTTAGGGGAACTTCGAGGGTGGTTGCTGGGTATGAGAGGAGAATGTGGTGTTAGGTTTTAAGATGCAAAGAGTGCAGCCGTGTGTGTGTATGTTTGTCTAAGGATTGGTAGAAGTGGGTGGTCTCAAGTTAAGTAGTCACAATGGTTAGGGTTTCGGCTTAAGGCGTTGGTTAAAGGTAATAGAAGCGCGGCGAAGCTCATGGCTAGTGGCGTTAGAGAGCTCGTGTTGTGAAGATGGTATGGTAATCGTGAGTTTGCTCAAAAGTGGTCAAAGAGGGGTGAATTGTAAAGAGAGAGAGTCACAACTAATGGAGAGAGAGAGCGATTAAAGAAGAGAGAGAAAGTTTGTAAGTGAGATCCCCCCTCACCCCCTTCCATTTGTGTATGTAGAAGCTCTTCTTATACTAATCCATCATCAGTTAAACTTGCTAAGACTTGAAAACCTAATTGAATGACATTGATGAGCTTTGATCCAAAATTTTTTTTTGGCTTTTTTCAATCCGATTTTAAATGCATGTAATCATGAATGTAGACAAGATTTTGAGCAAAATCGAAACTAAGCCACACCTAGTTTGTAATTTCACCATTAATTTGGTGATTTGGTGAAATTGCAACTTGAGAAGGGTTGAAAATGATGTAGAAGTAGGTTGACCAGCTAGTTTTGCGTAAGAAAGCTTAAGGAAAAAGAGAGAAAGGGGGAGAAAGAGAAAGGAAAGGGAGGGAAAATGGGCTGATGTGGCGCTACATTAGCAATGTCGTCCAACCATGTCATGCCACATGTCCCCTACCCTCCCCTCAAATGTGATACGTAGCAGCTAACATGGTAAAGGGTAGCCAACGTGGCATGCAACGTGGCATGCAACATGGCTCACATTGGTTGTCACCCAATCTAATTGTACCACGTGTTAGGGCACATAACACAGTGAACCCCTAACACATGATAGTGTTGTTCGTGTAGTGTTTTTTAAGAAAAAATAAAAAGGTCTTTCATGCTTTTGTCAAGATTCAAACATAAGACCTCAAGCTTAATGTAAATACTAATCTAAATGTTTATCTGTTAGACTATTAACCTATGCTTTGTCCATAATTACACATATAAACAAGATCAACCTAGATTAAATTCAAATTTAAGCTCAAAGACCCTCTCTAAATTAAAAATTATATTTTATTAAACTATTTAAAAGATTTAATATTTCCTAAATCTTCTATTTTTCTTTTTTTATTGTATTTTTCTTTATATTTTATATTTTTATGATTTTTTCCTAAATTTCCTTTTTTTTTTTACCTTTCTTCTATTTTTTGTATCTTTATAAATTTTCTTAATTTCTTATTTTTTGTACTTTTCTAAATTTTCTATTTTTTTTATTTTTCTAAATTTCTTATTTTTTTGTACTTTTCTAAATTTCCTATTTTTTGTATTTTTCCTAACTTATGACTCTTTATCCTATTTGAAAAATAAAAATAAAAATAAAAAAGAGGGCAGAAATGAGGTATCTATACTCTTCTCATGTATACATACTTTACCATTTCTTTTTCTAACATTTTGTTATCAATAAAATGTTTCAATTTATATTAATATCAATTTCATTAAGAAAATTTGAATAATTAATTTTTGGCTAACCATAAAAAAAAATTATATCATGACATTTACCATCAATGATATGTTTTAATTTTCATTAGCATTGATTTCCATTTCCTATAATATTAAAGCCTTGGACAACTTTAGTGTCGTATATTTTACTCTTAACTAAATGACAAAAAGGAGCTTTTTGTCATTGATAATACATTTTAATTTTCATTAATGTCATTTCCTATTAAAAATTGAAATTTTGAATTACTAATTTATGGTATTATTAAATTTATCATTAATAATACGTTGAAATTTATAACATAGCTATTCCTATTAATAATCTACTAGCAGCAGGCTCACCCACATTGCCTATGCAAAAATTCAATGGAGTAACATTAAATGATTAGTAAAATTAAAGCTTATAGGTACCATAACCACCGATGATTGTTAGATTAAGATTTAGAAATGATCATTATGAAATTAAAAGGAATTTAGAAAAGATGGACCATGAAACTACCATATATGTGATTGCAAAAAGAACTTTTGTTTCCATTGCAATGATTCATTTTTACATTCATGTCATCAATATAATGATTCTCACAAACATGTGATTGTTGGAACTAAATGTTATAGAAGAGTATTCTATTTGTTGAATATTAATTAGAATAAAAATTAAAAGTGGAAAATATGTATCTATAGATATTTGCACTTTAATGCAAAAGGAAATTTTGTTTTCATCACAATGATTCATTTTGTAGCATCTATATAAGAATCCTCACAAACATGTGGTTGTGGAGATTAATTGCAACAGAAGAGTATTTCATTTATTGAATAATTGACATAAAATGTAACGCCCCAGAACCAGAAGGTGGTACAACTCACTACATGTCCTTGCCATTCAAGAACGTGTTATGGCTCTAAAACCAATTACATTATCCAAAATCACTTCTAACAATCACTTATCAAATATAAAATAACAATCTTCCAAATACATCAATTCGAGCGATTCACAGGTAAGTTACTTTAGCTACAAAAATGCTCAATAATCAGATCTTGATCTTTTACAACATACAAAACTAATGGTCTCTCTTTCCTAACCAAGGATTGCAATTTCCATACTTGTTGTAAATTTATTGAATTGACCTACAACTGCAAAAATAGAAAGAGTGAGTCGAAGCCTAGTATAAGTGCAAAAACACATACGGATGCCAAGCTCAAAACATTTACATGCATATAATGCAATTATAACAGAATATAGGAAACAATAGTTTAACTATATTTAATTTAGGCTAACATATAACATAAGGATACTCATGACCCCACCACTGTAAGACCCATAATCAAATGTTCGAGGTTTGATCCATGAAATTTAAGGCGATTAAGTAAATTATTCGATCGAACATAAATTTTATGACCAAACTAAAAATATTAGTAAAAGTGATCCCGTGAATTTGGATTTAAAAAAATAAATAATAAAATAATTAATTATTATAATATTGAATTATATGTAAATTTTTTATTATTTATCGGAAACGCATAAAACAAGTTTCGATAATTAACGAATCAATAGAGATAAATTATATGTATACTAAAAATCATAAAATAACTTAAATAATATTTAGGAGTATTTATTTGTACCATATATGTATTTACGTATAAATAAAAATATGCGAAATTACTTAATATACCCAAAATATACTAAAATAATACTAAATTATTAAAAAATCATAACTAATTAAAGAAAAATCAAGAAAAATATGAAAAAATGAGGAAATATCCAGAAGTAGGTTGTGGCAATTTGGAAACTAAAGAAGAAAATCAACCAATTAAAATAACTAACTAAAACGCAAAAAAAAAAAAAAGAAAGAAAGAAAGAAAGAAAGAAAGAAAAGATAAGAGACAAATGACACCAATTAGTTCACCAAATAATCAAGGCAGCCCTATAAATTTAGAAAACTACTATCAAAATTCATTTTGGTCAGTTTAGAATTAGGAAAAATTTAGGGAAAGGAGAAAAAAAAGGAAAAACCAAATTTACAAAAAATTAGAAAATTATAGTGCAAATAGGGCTTATAAAGAGAACCCATATCTGATTACCACCTAAAGAGGAACAACCACCACCACCAAACAATAGACCCCATGCCTAGAGTTATAGACAATGGTGAAGCTACCTTTGGTGGTTGAAAACTTGTCGATTGGTGAGTTACAATTTTCCTTCTGAATTTGTTTAATTTAGTAAAAATATTAAATATATATAGAAAATGATGAAATTTAGTTTCCTTAGGTATTTTTGTATGTAAAATTAGAATATTAAATTGGATTTTTAAAATTATAAGTGTTTATATAGGTTCCTTAAGAATAGGTCTGATTCTAACGAGTTTTGTGTGAATTTTCAAAAATAGTAAATAATGTTATTTTGAGCTAATTTTTTGTGTACATATTCCTCATATGGTATATTTAATTTACATAAAAATAATTTTTGATATACTATATGTTTAGTATTTATTAAAATTACTTTTGTTGAATCTGTCTTGTTTTTCATATGAAAGAAATAATAAGTTTTTAATTAAATTCTTTAATGAATCTGATTTGTAATGATTTCTAAAACTTATTTATGATTTTAGGAATTTTCGATTTGAATCTTATAATTTTATTTGGTCATTTATCTCATTTAAGCTAATTTTTAACAAAATCGGACCTAAAATTGATATTTCAAAAAATAATATATATTAAACTATCTTAGTGATTTTCATGATCATAATATAACAACCATAATTTATTAAGTATAATATATTTTCGGTAGCTTTAATGGAGCTTGGATACTAATTAGTATATATTTACGTAGAGTTTATGCATAATATGTACTAAATATATAAGTAAATGGGTGTATTTAAGTTAAATTTGTGATTTAGGGTTAATTAGGTATAAATTCTAATTTATAATATAATTAGACATCTTAACATGTTATTGGTAGTGAAGGATTATATATGTAGTGTTAGAAATGTTAAATATCTCTCATATATTTTAATGATAAAAAAAGGGTTAAAAGCCAATGAATCTTTAAGAGTGCAAGCTTACAAAAGATTTTTTTAGAAAGTTTGTTTTTGCAAAATTAAGTTGCATTCAGAAGCCTTGAATAGATTGCAAATAGTCTATTCTGGAAAATCTTCTAAAAGTATTATATAAGCTTTTATAAGTTGGTACAGCACTTTAGAAACTTATTTTGAAATTTAAAAGACAAAAGGTCGATACTCTTCAGAAGGTTGTTCAAAAAGTAAGTCAAGAAAGCTGATGTTGAAATTTGTTTTTAAATCGAATTCGGATTAATGAAGCCTTAACTCCCCTAAATTAAGTGTATTGGAAAAATACATTTAATCCCGTTTCACTCAAGATAGAATCATGATCTATGGGGATTATTTTTAAGCGAAAATATATTTGAATAAATCAAGATATATACAATCTTGGATAAGGATAAGGTTGATTTCAAATTTTAAACACAAGGCTTATTCAAAAATAGCTAACAAAAGCTAATCATTTTGAATTCAAATCAAAGCTTATCTGGTGATTATGGATTGATAAATATTTGGTCTAAACAAGATAAGGAAAATTAGCTTTGAATTTTCAAATGACCGAGATCTTCTCATGAAAATATCTAAAGATTATCCTTTGCATTCTAATAGTTGGATAATTATGAAAGTGAAGATAATTTTCAAATTTTTAGCCGTTGGAAAAACTCAATATAAAAGGAAAAGGGATTCAAAATGTTACCATACAACTCTAAAAAATAGTATTGTTGCACAAAAATTTCTTAATCAGTTTTTACCTTCTGAAAAGCTTCAAAAACTTCTTCAAATACTTCTTCAGAGAGCTGTACCGAATCAAAGTCTTACAATAAGTGTTATTTCTTTCAAATGCA
Organism: Lumnitzera littorea; assembly: GCA_024138015.1. NCBI lineage: Eukaryota > Viridiplantae > Streptophyta > Magnoliopsida > Myrtales > Combretaceae > Lumnitzera > Lumnitzera littorea. The sequence goes on along the minus strand of JAMXBB010000005.1, from coordinate 23,333,807 downwards.
AAATTATTTAAGACTTGTAATTTTGTTCTCATTTGTAATCTTTATACTATATTGTAGATAAAAAATAGTTTGTACTCTATACATCTGTATATCTATACATCTGTATTAGCCTAGATTGCAAAGAGGCTAGATGAGTAGAGTAGAGTATTGCAAAGTCATTGTGACGAATGCTTGTGATTTGTTGGTAATTTGATTTAGTGGATCAAGTGAAACGACATCGGTGAAGTAAACCGGATCCCCAGTAGTAAAGTTGAAAGAGAGTAGTAAGCAGAAAGTTGAAGCTTTATAAAATCTCAACTAGATTTTCTCCTTCCTTACTCTTTTACTTTGCAATCTTATTATTGTATATTAAATTGTTAAATATCATTGTTCACCATCATAAGTTGTTAAAGAGGGGTAATTTCATTTTTGTTTAACAAAAAAATTTTCAAAAATTTAGATTTATCAATTCACCCCCTTCTTGGTATTTTATACGAGATGAATAAGAAGTACTAAATAAGTAAAATAAATGAATAATATGTAATAATACATAATATATGAAATTGGAAATATAATAAATAGAAAATATTAGAATAAAATTGACAATATAATAATAATAGAATTATGTAATAAATCTGGTAGGAAAGTTAAATTAAGGTAATTATATGAAAAATATAAAATTTTCTCACATCGGAAATAAATTTGGTAGTTAAATTAGGATTAGGATGTACTGTATGGACTAGGACATTGGATAAGGACTAAAAGTGATATTTAGGATACCTGAAAATAATATGATTAATTTCACATCATGAGTCGGAATAATTTCCTAGGGTTCGCATATAAAATCGTAATTAAAAATTGAATTAGAATATAATTTAGAAATCGATTCTGAAATTGAACTAGAACTTAACTTAAATTAAGAAAAATTATAAAAAACTTAAAAACCTAAATATTTAAGTATAATAAAACCTTAAACTGGAGATAACAATAAGAATTTTAGAACAAAACCTATATATGATAGTTATATGAAAATTAAAAGAACATTTGTATTATAGAGATTATTGGTAATAACCTGTGTGAGTCACACCTTGAGTAAACAAGTAGAGAGTCCAAGTAAGTTGGAATTAATACAATATTATATTTTGGAATACTAATTTATAGTACTCGAAGACTTCAAATTGTACTTAATTGTATTTATTAGATAGTTGATTGTGCACATGTGCTTGTTTCTAAGTTGATTGTGCACATGTGCTTGTTTCTAGGTTTTATTTGTATAATTTATTGAAATGATTGAGTAATTCTAAATCGAACATACATTGCAATCCATTAAGGGAATCATTAGGGTTCTTTGGCCAAATACCGACCTTTTCAAAAGGGATAATGTTAAATAGTATAATGGTTCTTTTTTCATTCTTAATCGAACTAAGTGACAAATGAAAAGGTCACGGTAAGGGTAAAGTCAATGGTTTAAAGGTCGTCGCAAGAGGAGCGGTATCTCTATTGCACAAACTTGGGTTTGGTCGTGAAATATTGCATTATATGGAAACTCCTCAACTCGGATTAGAGCGAGCGTAATTTTTATAATCTCACAATAGACGGGACAACATCGTGTGATGATATTTGCCTATATATGCATTGCATCTAACTAATTTAAGTTTCTGTCTGATGTATGGTTTTAAGTTTCTGTCCCAACTTACTGAGTAGTTGATTGCTCACATCCCTATAGATGTTGTTGCAGATACTAGCTAAGAGGCGACTATATAACTACCTTAAAGTTAGCAATTTCTAGATCTTAAAGATTGAGGATAAAAATATGAGGATCAATTACACCTTCAAGTTTAGATTTTATTTTTAAAGCTTTTAGTAATAATTTGTGTATTTCTTAAGTAGATTATGATTGGGCTACTAAATATTGTAAACATATTAGATTATTTTGATGAAAATATGTATTTTTCATAATTTAATGAATAAATAACAAGTTTATTTATGAATTGTTTACTTCAAAGTGGGTTAGTTGTAAATGCCTTATGTAAATCAGGTCTAGAATAGCGGCTGAAAGGTTAGCTTCTATCTTAGAATGGTTTGCACAACAGGACTGTTATAACTTTATCGCTTCAAGGCATGACAGCCACACCTTGATCTTTATTTACATATATAGGTGAATATAATATAAGTTTTCCTTTGAGTTCTTTATGTCTAAAGACTAAAAACCTAATATTCTAACCGTATCATCCCATATATAAGTCCATTAGCGAAACCTCACATATGATCAACAGTTACTCCTTTAAGGAATTGCCACTGCGAGCCCCTAGAGTGAGCAAGTCAAGCACAACCAACAACCCATTCTTTTAAACCGATTATAGATTAATCTGATTGGCTTCTTTTTAACCTAATAAGCACGGCCATATAAACAAGCACCACATACCACCACATACCTAGAAAGCCGAATTTGAACCAAATATAAAGTTCGAACCAACTATGGAACCTAAATCTAACAACCTGACAGTTAATTGGAAATCCACAACTTTAAGTCTTGTATGAAAAACTCCAATCACCCAGTAAAGAAGGAACTCGATAACCACCATAAATCTATTTAAAATTGGAATAAGTATATACATTAACCTTCAGATAACCGATAACTAAGCTTTTGCATAAAAGTTATTTGTGAACTTATTTATCTATTTCTCGTTACTTGTTATTATATCTACTTATCACTTCAATTGTTCGAAGCAAAATAAATTGAACAGATTCATTAGTCAAGGTAAGATTTGGAAATAATATAAAAATATAATATGATTGAGTAAAAGGTTAACTTATTTATATATAATACTATTTATTTACTTATATCGTAAGGATACAATATATAAAAAGTAAATATATAATGAGAGTGTCAAAATATATAATTTTATTAATCAGTATATTAAATGAATACATATTTAATCCAATAATACTATAATTCATTAAAGACATAAAGAAAGATATATTAATAGTTGGAATCCGAAACGGACATACTTTATAATTAATATCATATACTATATAATCATAATAATAACTGTAATAGAAATAATTAAATACTAATATTGTCAATAATAATTTTAAGGCATAATCATAATAGGGTAGAATCATCGTAAACCAAATTGTTACTTAAAATCATATATATATGATACAAGTATTAACGTAACTTCACATCCAACTAAAAAATAGCGACCCAACTTCAAATAAGACATGAAATAGAAATCCTAACTCCATAATTACATATACACACATATATATATATAATTAGATATATGGCATAATTTATAATAGAAATTTTCATATAAAATAATACTATAATCATGGCAAATAAATCAATTTATAATAAAAGTCTATTGCTAGCAAAATAATTACTTTTTATGATAATAGAGGGAAATAAAAATAAAAATAAAATATAATATGTACACAATACCAAAAATGAAATCAACTTATGAAATAAAACTAAGATAGGAACATTGAATGAATACCGAATCATTACCGAATATAATCCTATCAATAGCATGCTTTTCTCCGGTAGCATTTCATTTGGTTCGGAATATGGTAGGTACCGAAGACGATGATCGAAAGGGAAAGACCACAGCACAACGTCATCGAAGAAAGGGCCTGATTGATTGCTTGGTGTACGTTGCAGTCAGCTCGTTGCTTGGAAAGTGAGCATGGTTAATGGACAGCGGATTGGATCAACTCGAACAATGCACATAGGAGTTCAGCTGGAAATCATGAAAGGATAAACAACATGGTGCGTTAGCAAGGTAACCAAAGCAAGGGGAGATAAGTAAGGTAAAAATGGACCGGAAAAGAGGGTCGGAGCAGAGCGAGGAATGCTGAGTCAACACAACGAGATTATCAAGTGACTCAATGGAAAAGAATACGTGGTGAATTTTCGATGCTTTTACTCCACTGATAGGGAAAATTAGAGACGCTTGGATAAGAAAACCAGACTAGAGTAACTTCTCAAACGCCCAACGAATGGAGTACACAATCTTCCTCCCACCAGCTCTTGTCGAGGATGGAAATGGAGTTCATGAAGCTTTTTCCAAATGGAACAAAAGTTTGCAATTCCAAACATTGAGGAGAGGGTCTACGGTTTTAAAATTTTCTAGAATATGAGGCACGTCTATATTTAAAATAGGAAAATAAAGAATTAATTAAAATAAAGACAAATAGTATTTAAAAAAATAAATTATATATAAAAATATCATAATATATATAATATTTATATCTTATATGTAAAATAAAATTTAATCTATTTAACATATACAGAAAATAAGCATTTTAAAAAAATAAAATTGAAAACTTAAATTAGACTTTTATAATATAGAATACATTTTAGAATGAATCTAAAATTTTCTGAAGTTTAATAAATTGAAAAAATTTTCTTATTAGAATGCGGTTTTTAACAACACAATTTAGAAAAAAAATTTACTATTTAAATAAATTATTAAACTAACTAGATCAGGGTGTTTCATAAAAATTAAAATGGAAGAGATGTATGTATATATTTGCATTGCAATATTTTTCAAAAGTTAAAGGTATGAAAAGTTCAACTAAATCCTCAAAACTAAAATTGTTAAATAAAAAATAAATAAATATACATTTTGGACAAATGTACCATGAGCCCCCAATTCCACCGGCAGAGGAACTTCGCTAATTGAAACAATAGCGGCAAATCTTCTCTAGAAGCACGGAACTAATAGCTAAACACTTGATTTTTTCAAGTAGTGTTTTAGCACATCTATCTATGCACCTGAAAAATTAAAAAAAAAAAACAAAACCCAAGTTTGTTTGCAGTTTGACATGAAAGAAGGAGTTATCACCTGCTAAAATTTTACCACCGAGAACTTTACATCCAAAAGGCTTAAAATTTATTTTATGATATTATTAAATTTGCCATTAATAATACGTTTCAATTTATAGCATATCTATTCTTATTAATGGATTTTTCTACAGTAATGCTAATATTAATAATTTATAATACTAATAACTTTTAGTTCTTTTACTTTTTTTTTTCGTTATAGTTCTTTCATTTTTTAAATGACCAAAACCTCATTCAACTTTCCATGTTGTTACTTCAAGTACCATTTGAATTAAAAACACCATTTTTTCATAAATATTTACATGTCAATTTTTATAATTTCCTTCTCTATTGGGCTTTGACCATCAATTTACCCCAATGAGAAAAGTAAAAAATTTTAATCCTAACTTTTTAATCCAATGAAATTAGGATATTAAGATTTTTCTTTTTAAGTTACTACATTTAACTCACATCACATATGTTTCCTCCATATTTGGCTAAAATTTCTCAAGAATTATAGCAAAGAAGGAATAAAAATGGAAAAGAAATTTATTCTATTTACCTGTTTTACATAAAGTTAGAGATTTCATAAAAGAAGAAATAGTAACAAGTTTAAAGATTTTGGAATAAATAAAAACGAGAAAGAAAAATGTTTTAATTTCCAATGAGGCTTTTATTTATTTGCTTCTAATTTAATTTGAAATCTACTTTTTGTTAAATAGATGTTGAGGGATTTAAAAACGAACAAATAAATAGCAATATTGATGTTGGTTTACAGTATAAATGTGAGATACCAATTACCATGTACACATAATTACTAAATAGCAATAAATTTACATCATTTTGAAAAACTTGTGACTTTATTGTTAAAATTTAAAACTCTTATTAATTGAAGTTTTTAAAGAAATTTTAAAAATTTATTTTCAAAATTTAAAGTTTTACAATTTAATTGTAAGAATTCCACAAAAGTTTTTAAGGGTTTTTTTATTTATATATTTTTTTTAATTTTTAACATATGTATTATGGATACACGGTCCGCTAGTATTTATATATATAACATGTCATGGAATCTTGAAATATATATATATATATATATATATATATATAATGTATCCCAAATATCTGCCCGTATCTTTCTAAAAGAAACCTTCCAATTTGGCCTCGCAATTAATATTGGAAAGCACGTCATGGATATACATTTCCCAATTGCTTCATACGCTTCATCTCTTTGGATTCTCGTAGACTTTACTGGAAGTTGCACTAGCATGGATATGCTTTCCAATTAAATATGCACCCATTAACTTCAATAGAGCGTGACCTCTGAATTTGTTATAGGATGCTGGGCTTCGTGTTGTAATCATCCCATCGCATGGCATGGACTTCTTTAATTATGGCTTCAAATGGAGTTCATCACCAGGACTTTTCACATGTGGCGATGGCTTGATGGGAGGGGCCTGGACAATTGAATGGTGACCTGATGCTTCGCACACGAAGAATTGGAGTTACGGCAACTTATAAATCGGAACACGGACAATTCTCATGGTTGGAATGATGTAGGATCCAACGTGGCTAAGGGTTTGACCTTAAATTTTTTTCTTTCTTTTGCCAACTAAGTTAAAACTTTGGAAGAGGGGGATAAATGCACCATATTAAATGATTCTGTGACTTTTTGCCATTTATTTATTTTTTTGACACAATTTAAACACGAAAATGTCAAAAGATCATGTAACTTTTTTTGTCATCAAACAAACAATCACAATTCAAACATGAACACATGAACATGTTAAATGATCCCATTTATTTTTGAAACTCATAACTCTTTTAATTCAGTTCCAAAACTTGATTTATTTTCTTCTTTTTCATCTCAAATATTACCAGGAGAAAACTTTATATATGTTTCTACGAGGTTTTAAAGCATGAAGTAAAAATATTTTTTAATTAAGTACCAAATATCTACAAAATACATATAAAATATCAAAAGCACAAATAAAAACATGCTAATATATATGTGTAATCTAGGACTTATCAATTATAATAAAATAAATTGAAAAATACATCTTAACTAAATATCAAAATTGAAACTGAAACATGCCAAATGGAGATAAAATAATTCTTCAATAGCTAGATTTTAAGCATATATGGATGAAATAATTTTTCAAATGTTAAGTTTCCTTTTTATTTCTTGAGCAACTATCACATTATAATCTTGGGGAGGGAGAATTGGATCTAGTCTATTTAGTTGAAAAACATTTCAATGTTTGTATGATTAGGCTACAATGGCCTTTACTCAAATGTAAATTTCTTTTTTATTTTTTTAAATCAAAAGAGAAAATATATTCATTGACCATCATAAGCCGCAACTAGATCGAGCATGGGCCAGTTTTGAACCGCGAACCGGCCCAGAAGATTCGCTCGAGCGAAACTACTTGAACCAGTGGTTTAAGGATCACTGAAGGAAAAAAAAAAAATGAGCCTGTTCTTTTGACTGCTCCCCCCTCCCCTACCTCACCTACTTCCTCTACTTTCCTTCAAAAAATCGAACAATTTCAAATGTCCAATTACTTTCAACACATGTAGTTCGAGATTTGAATTACAAAATTCAAAAATTGCAGTGCCGAAATGTTTAAGAATTTGAATTTTCAAAATTCGAACGACACATTCATACATTTCTCAATCTTTATAAATTGAATGGTATTGAAATGTAGCAATTATTACTCCACAAACTAATTAAAACGCTCCAGCTCCAACTCCAACCATTTCGCTTTTGAATTTTTTCAATTGTAAAACATTGTCATAAAAATATTTCCTTTCATTAACCACCAATATCTTAGTATAGTTTTTTATTCCACCATACTGAATCATTTGCATTAGCAAATAACATTAACATACGCATACCTGCTTTGTTTTGTCTTACATATTATTTTTGTCTCTCATTCATAAATCTTTGTTGTAGTAATTTTAGCATCCATAGAAAGATTTTTGCGTCGTATCTTCTCTAGTAAGAAGTACAATTCCTCATCTAACGGGAAAAGTAAGAGTAAGGGTAAGAGCAAAGGTAAGAGCACTGGAACTAATACATCGTCTGAGATACAATGTTTCGATGACATTCAGAAATACCCAGATAACAAATACGACTTGAACGAGCAAAGGGCACACAATGTGGTTGAGAACATGGAAAAACAAGTCACACCACCTCTTGGGTTTGATTTAGAACCTCATCTCATGAGTAATCGCGGTACACTACTTCTTGGCTTTGATGTTAAACCTTAACGCATGAGTTACCGAAACACACCACCTCCCGATTTCAAACCTTTTTGCATAAGTGTCTTTGAATGTCTTACTAGATTCAAACCTCCTCATATGAGTATCCCTGCACGACCCTACGGATTTGAACCCCTACGGATAAGTTGCCTTACAAGCATGTTCGATAATGAGAAGGACCAGATAGTAATTATTTTCAAAATAGAAAAACAACATATGGAACAACATGGGCCCAATAGTTTAAGACCTTTTGGATTAGGTAAGCCCCATAAACTCGATAAGTCTAATATTTTTATTACGTATTTCTGTAAAGGTACAGATGAAAGAGGGAATTCAAGGGCATTCTGTAACTACTACAACACGAGTTACTCGTAAAAAACGGGAGAAGTATATGGTACCCTTAACAAGCACTTGAAATCGAAGTATCTCGGGGAGGTTGGAATAGATAGTATGCAGCAACAAATTGCTCGAGAGGGTAGTTCATCCGATCAATTACTAATGAGGTATGATAAAGAGAGATACAAATACAACCTAGCACGGTACTTAGTGAACATGCACCTGTCATTCAACGTTAGTGCATTAGAGTGGTAGAGTCGATATGAGCGGGAGATGTTTAACTCCAACTCACGACAGCTTAGCTGTAAAGCGTTAACCCGAGCTACGCAAGAGCTCTATCACAAAGGTAAGAGGGAGCTCGTAGGTAAATTTGCTTCCCTCAATACGCATGTGTCTATATATATAGACATATGAACAAATCCTTTTCTTAATAATTCTTACATGAGTGTTACTATTCATTAGATAGAAGATAATTGATAACTTAATAAATGACTATTGGCTTTAAGGGTATATAATAAGCGATATGCGGTGTAAAATATCTATAAAATTATTAGAGAAATCCTAAATGAGTACGGATTAGTGAGGAAATTTTTTTCTATTGGTTTTGACAATGTAAGTGTCAATATTGCCTCAATATCTTATCTATAAAATTTCTGTCAACCAGCATTTGGGAGAGAGGGCTTTTTTCCACATACGTTGTGTATGTTATATTCTTAACTTATATGTTAAGGATGATATTACAACTTTATAGGATAGTATAGCTCTAATCAAGAATATCGTCAAAACAATAATCGAGAAGCCATTCCTTCATAAAAAGTAAAGGAACTTCTATACGAAGTGTAAGAAGAGACCTCGAAAGTTTAAGATGGATGTGCAACATCGCTGGAACTTGACTTACGAGTTGCTGCACAGCACGATTCTTTACAGCGAACTGTTGTATGACTTCGTAATATACAATATACAGGAAGTTGACATTCTCTACAATAACTGGGATATATGTATCCAGCTACTAAAAGTTTTGAAAGTTTTTCATAATACTACTAAAACTTTTTATAGATTTACAAGCCTAGTGTACACTTGTTTGTTATGTCAATTGTCAGTACACTTGGCTTGCTACTTCAAACCCATGAAGACTCGAATCTACATACATACGTATACAATATGACATTGAAGTGGTTAACTCATTGTAAAGACATTCCTCATATTTATTATCAGCCCTAAAAATAAGCTAAGTAACTGTAGAATCAGGCTTAGTATGTAAGGTTTAAAGCGATCGGTTAAATAATTCGATCAAACATAAATTATAAATTAAAGGTAGAAATATTAATAAAAGTAATCCCATAAATTTGAATTTAAGAAAATAAGTAATAAAATAAGAGAATATAAAATTTTTAAATTTTAAGTATATTACTCATTATTTATCGAGAATACATAAAATGCATTTCGATAACTAATGAATAGCTAAAGATAAATTATATGTATACTAAAAATTATAGAATAACCTTAATAATATTTAAGAGTATTTATTTATACCCCACATATATTTACGTGTAGATAGAAATACACGAAATTACTTAAATTGCCCGAAATTTGCTAAAAAATTACTAAATAATTAAATAAAATTATAAAAAAATCAAATAAAAATTAGAAAAAAAATTAAGGAAATAGGGAATGCTCCAGATCAAGTCGTAGCAACTGAGGGAAGTAAGAAAAAAATAAGAACCAATTAGAATCAAGCAACAAAAAAGGTAAATAGGAAGAAGTATAGGCCTTATCTTGTTTAAATTAATGCAACATAATTGTTTTATGACCTTATAAATAGCCAAAAAAATTTAGAAGACCCTTCAAACAGTTAGAAGATTAGGAAATTTAGAGAGCACCGAAATTGGAGAGAAATTAGGGTTTTAGAAAAAATTTTCTCAAATTTGTACAATTTGGGCAATTAGGTAGAACCCACGGATCACCACCACCTGGAATCGAACCGCTGCCACTACCCCACTCCAAATCGATTGCCTAGATCGACCAATACACCCTGAATCGGTGTTGGTGGCCGAAAGCTTAAAAACCAAGTGAGTCCCAAATTTCATTTGATTTTGCAAAATTTCTTAAAATTATTAATTCTATCCAAAAAATTATGAAATTTGTTATTTTGATGTTTTATTGTATGTATATTTAAGGAAAAATAGTGATTAAGTTTAATTATGTTTATAAATATAGAGTGCTTAAGAAATTAAACAAAACCAAACATATTTAGAATTATAAATAAATTGGCTTAGGAGTGTAGTTTGGAGTTTGATTTTTTTCTATAAAATACTTAAGTGATATAGAATAGTACTATGAAGCCTTTTTTCTAAAATTAATTTTAAAAAATTTTAAGTAATTTTTTAGCCCTAAAATGGTGAGAAAAATAAGTAATTTTGGGCTAAATGACTAATTACTGACTTAGAAGGTAATTAGATATTTAAGGATGTTAATCTCTTATGTGGAAACCTAATCCGAGCCTTTGAAGTGTTAATTGCAATTAATATAAGGATTATATAGTAATTGTGAGTAATTTAGTAATATGTGAAATTGGAATTTTAATAAATGTAAAATAATAGATTAAATTGGATAATATGATAATAATATCAGTACATATTAAATCTCAGACAAAAATTAATTTTAGGTAATTATACAAAAATTATAAAATTTTCTCACATCGGAAGTAAATCTGGTATACTAATTAGGCTTAGAGTATATCGAGTGAGTTAGAATACTAAATTAAGATCTAGTATGATATTAGGATACTCAAGCTTAATGTAATTAATTTCACATTAGGATTCAAAATGTATTTTAGGATTACTTGTAGTTGAAATCAAATTAAAACCTGAACTGAAATCGGATTCGAAAACTGGACACTAAAATAATGTAAGATGAATTGTTAGTAAATGATAGGTATATAAGGAGAATTGAGTTAAATCCTAAATCAGAATATATATTATCTAAGTATAAGTACTAAAAATGAGTGTATTTATATTATAAGACATACGGAGACAAATCAACCTATGACAAGTGGTTGAGCAACTCAGAATTCCAAGTAAGTTAGGTTTATTACTTCGCTATATTTAGATTACTATTTTAGAGAACTCTGAGACTTAGGATTTTTGTATGATTATGATTGTAAGTAGTTTTATGCATGTACTTGCATATCTAACTTCGTGTTAAAATTTGTGTTGTGATTGATGACTGTTATGAATGGACTAGTGTAACCCTAAATTGTCATGCATTGTAACCCTTTAGGAGATTATTAGGATTCTCTAACTAAACATCGATACCTTCGAAAAAGATAGCGTAAGATAACAAATTGTTCTTTTTCTCATCCTTAGTCGAATTAAGTGATAAGATAGGAGGTCACGGTGAGGATGAGAGCATTGGTTCGAAGGATAGTCTTAAGAGGAACAATATCTCCATTACATAAACCTGAGTTTAGGGTAAGCTGTTGCATAATATGAAAACTCCTCAACTCCAACTAAAGAGGGTGAAATTACTCTAATTTCACAACAGACCAGACTACGTTGTGTGATGGCACTTATTTGTTGCATTTCATGAAAATAATTGCTTAATAACCTTGATTGTACTTGTATACATTCATGAGTCTCAATTCAACTTATTGAACTGTAGTTGCTCATATTCTCATAGATTCTTTTGCAAGTCTTGACTTCTGATTAATTATACCATGTTACATCTATCCAAAGGTTAGTTCTCTTTTAAAGCTCTAAGGAGTGAGAATCAACCGATCTATAATCAAGTTTTTGTTTAAGGTTTTGTTAGAATCTTTAGGATGAAAAACTAATGTACAATATGCAAACTAGCTAGCTGTTATGATATGATGTAGAATCACCTAGGAATTCTACGGTAATGTACATGTAATTATTATATTAACTTAAGGTTTTAATTGTTACTATAAATTTTAGTTAAATTTTTAAATGAATTGTTTACTTCAAAGCAACAAGTCGTTGATGCCTTATGTAGATCGTATCTATGATAGGTATTGTAAGATCAGTTTCTATTATAGGTTAATTTACACGGCAGGACTGTTGCGATTTTGAGACTTCAGGGCGTAACATTTATCTTGTAGTAACTATTCTAGATCCTCATTGTAAAGCAAAATTATTACTAATATATTTGAAAATTTATTACAGTTACATTCAAGATCTAATGGATTTCCAAGACGTGTACAGCTTGGAAGTATAACAGGAAGTGTCAGTAACAATGGATGATATAGAGGAGATGCTTAACTACTACTAAAGTTAATACGGTGGCCAAGAATCAATCTTTCCTTCCCTACCCACCAAAGAGCAACATTACTTATTTATGCGTAAGCAGTTACTGGTGCAAAAATTGAAGAGGTAAAGGTCTAATGGTCTAATGTCTGAGTGTAGCACTACACCAATATGAATTTTGAGTTTTTTTTTAGAATATCTCCATCAAGAACTTCGATATTTTAGAGTAATAGCAAAGGCATGTAAGGGATTGCCCACTCTTATCTCGCATTGCTCATGAAGTACTCATTGCTTTGGCTTCAACAGTCGTTGTTGAGTAAGTGTTTAGTATAACAGGTTTGATCGCCGATAAATGCTAAGCCTCCCTATCTGTTATCAACGTTAAAGCTAAAGAACATAAGGCTAAACTCAAGGGGGGGAGGGGGGTAAATTAATTTTAAGGACAAATTTCAAATTTTTTTCGATATAAACAACTAAATGTAATAATAAAAGTAATCAAAGCAACAATAGAGCAATAATAAATGCGGAAATTAAAGAGATAGGGATAGAGAAGATTAAGCCCGAGTTTAACGTAGAGTTTGGACTGCCCCCTAGTCTCCACGGACATACAATGCCTCCAATCGAGTACTTCACTTTCTCTTTATTGATTTCACAACTCAATTGCTCTAAGAGCTACACAAGCTTACATAATCTCTTTTACACACAATAAACTCAAATGTATCACTTTCTACACTCAAGCTTACAAATGTGAGGACTTTCAAATACTACAACTATATCTCTTTTTGTTTGATAACAAATAGGTGTATACGAGACTAAAGAGAAGTATAAATCAACTCAAGAATGTAAGAGAATGTTTTTAAATTGCAGTAGAATATTAGATCTTCTAAGCTTTTAGTCGGGTTGTTGAGCTGTTATAACAACTCATTAAATTCTTCTCGTTGTCGTGCATTAAATGCTCCAATGGCTGCTTGAACCTAACTCACCGACAAGCCAATAAAAAATACTCTACCAGCAAGTGAACAAGTAAGCCGACTCTTTCAAGTCAATGAGCTTTTCTTTGTGTTTTCTAGGGCTTTATACTGTCAGCCAAGTTTTACCTTGAGCTATTAACCTGGTAGGCCAAATATCACCTAAAAATTCTTTTCATACACAATAAACAAATACTTTTTGCATTCTAACTTCAAGATCATTTCATCACCACTTAAAAGATTAAATTTCTTGTAGAGATAATTGATATATCTAATCATTAAACAAGCTAATTGATCTTATTCAATTATCTAAATATAATCAAATAATACTTAGTTTAATCATCCATTTGTTTTGTTCTCTTAAAAAACAATATGTTTAGATATACACTTTTTGTTTTGTTCTCATTAAAATCAAATAATAAACTCTAAGTTCAACAATCTCCCCTTTTTTTATGAGGACAAAACTCTTTTAAGAGCTCCCCCTCAATCTAATGCTCCCCTTAATTCAATACTTCCCCTCAATTTATCAAGGGAATTCAAGATGATCAATGATTGAATAAGATTGAGCAAAAAAGGTGAGAATCAATCTTTTTTATGATTAGTTGATATAATAAATTTGCTAAAGCTATAATGTATTTATTTAGGAGTTAACAAGGAATAACCATTATCCAATTTACTTATAATTAACCAATCAATGCAATTGTAAAATTTAGACTATCGACTTAAATCAACCAATGAATGACTTGAATTATTCTCCCCCTTTGGCCTCATCAAAAGGATGAGGATTCAGGCGGAAATGACAATAGAGTCCCTAAAACCTACTATGTAAGTGATCACGAATGTCCTCCTGAAGCTGATTGTTGCGCATCTTTGAGTACCACATCTTTGAGTATTGATAAAAAGGATGTTGAGAGGTCAGAGGAGCAGTCAAATCAAGAGAAGGAAACCCATAGCTAGGTGGAGGCTGGTGATAAGAACCTTTAGGTAAAGGAGGGATAACATGGCTTGGAGCTACATTAAAGTGAGTATAAGTACTGAAACTACCTGGCTCATCAGAAGAAGTGATAGGATCCTGAATACGGCGCTCAAAGCCAAGATCAAGAAAAGGAAGGTATTTTCTCCAAACTTAGTTATTCCCTAATTTCTTCCAAATGCTTTGACAAATATCAATTAGCTTAAGATGCTTAACTCAAGCAACTCGAGGAGGGGTAGGAAATTGGACACCCTTTTTTATAAGCAACTGTGTAACTAAGCGACCAAAACGGAAGAAAGCTTAAGAGGGGTTATTAGTAATATGTTTGAAGCACTTAACAACGATACTAAAGAAGTTAATTTGCTTGTTCATGATCAAATAATATAGAATCCATGAGTCTTGAAGTGTAACATTTGATTGTTGACCTCAATGAGGGTAATAACTATGAACCACAATATGATGGAGGATTTTGGTCCTAAGATCCAAGCAAATGGTTGCTAAATTTTTAGCCTTGCCCCAATTTCCACCAATACCCTTATATCTAAATACTCTTTCATAAAATTTGGCCCCGTAATAATTGACATTTACATCAGTTCCTCCAATAACAGCGCTAATAAGATCACAAATATCTTCAAGAATAATAGTGATTAAGGTATCATAAATGTAAGTGTAAAGAGCACTATGACGAATTTCATCACTTGAATTCATTTTCAGTTTTGGTCTACCTTGATCATCTAGAGAATTCGACATATTACAATAAAAATACTTAATAGCGACAATCGTGTATCTTAGTAGGAAGCTGAAGAATGTCCAAAACATGATTGGTGATGACGCCCGAAAAAGCCGTAATGCAGAACTCGTTAAGTACCTCCGAAGGATAGAAGATACTAATATCAACTTCGAAGTTGGTAAACTTCTCAAATCGTTGGGCATGCTGGCGTAAGGGAAATAGGTAGTAGTCATAAGTTGGGGGGAGAGGGGGGAGAGGCCACAAGCAACACACGATGCCATGGGGATTGAAAAGATGTAGATATGTATGGACGTGTGTGGTAAGTAGGAGAGTGCAAGTGATGGAAGTCGACGGGACAATGGAGGTAGGTTGACGGTATGTAGTAGCATGACAATTTGAAGGGTATGGATAGAGAGAGAAAGTGAAGAGAGGAAGAAGAAGGGAGAGAAGATTGATGAAAGATGAAGAGAAAGAGAAAGAGGAGAGTTGATTGATGGAGGAAAAGAGATGAATCGAAGAGAGAGAAATAGGTTAGGGTTTGAGGAAGGAGAAAATGGGTTTTTGTGGAAGAAGGATGAGTGAGAGATGGTGCAACGCGACTTTAAATCGTACCTGAAAACTAAATAATCGGCTTACTGGTATTTGGATGAACCAGCATGCCAGTTAAGAGAACAGAAGCAAAATAAATTATTTCAAGAGTGGAGTATACTAGCATGCCGGTAGTGATATGAATAGGCTTGCCGGTTACAAGCATAGAATAAAAAAAAAAGTGAAAAAGGAGAGCAGTATTCAAGCTTACCGGTACTTTAGAATGCCAACATGCCGAACAGAAGCAAAATCAAGTTGTTAAAAACGCAAGTATACCGATAAGCTAGTAAATTGTCTAACTGACATGCCGATTGTCTGCAGAAAAATAGTAGAGACCACTTATTTGAGCAAAGTTACTAGTTTAATTTGATTTGTAGAGATTCAAGGAACATCTTAACACTTCAAACAAGTTTATTTGAATCTGTTAAGGCTTAAAAAACTCAAATTTTAACTAGATAGTGAAGATTTGTCCGAATCAAATCCATAGAGCCAAGTATTTTATGATAAAGTGAAAGCATCCATGTATGCGCAAAATAGGTGCTTAAACATTAAGTTTTTACACAACAACAAGTCAAGCAAATTTTAAATACATGTTTGAGTACGGTAGGCATGAAACATAGCTTTGAGGCTCTACAAATTGTGAAATGACTACTTGAGTTCCTTAATCATGCAAGCGGCTAGAGAGCAAGCGACTAGAGAGCAAGCGGAGATCCTTTTTCAATGTTCAAGAAAAATTCATGTTTCAAATATGTTAAAAGACATTGAGAGACACAAAAAGATACATGATCAAGCTAATTAAACTTTATATAAGCAAGAAATGCTCCATTTTGCACATAAAACCTAAAAAGAGTCTAAAAAGGTCAAGTATGCACGAAATTCAAATTAAGCTTGTTTGACCACTCAAACATGATTTAGGGATGAAAATAGACATGTAAGCCCCGGTTTTTGGCACGGAAACCAATGCATGCTAATTTCGTACATATATAAACTTGGATAAGTATGGATGACTTCAAGTGTACCCAAAACATGTTAAATGTGATATTTAATGCATAAAAGCCATATGATCATGTTTCTTATACCTTATAGTGTGATAGTTTCCAATCAACTTACTTAGCAAGTTAATTTTATTCAAAAAGGCCATGTTGGTTCTTATGTGTACAACACTCATTTTGCAAGATAATTCCTAATTCTCTTTTTAGAGTACAAAATCTTTCCTTGCTTACGGGTTTTGTGAAGATATCGGCTATTTAATTGTTAGTATCAACAAATTCTAAGCAAATATCATTGTTTTGCACATGATCACGAATAAAGTGATGTCTAATTTCTATATGCTTAATCCTAGAATATTAAATTGGATTTTTGGTCAAGTTGATAGCACTTATATTGTCACATCTTATTGGAACATTGGTAAATTTCAAACTATAGTCAAGCAAAGTTTGCTTCATGCATAATACTTGAGCACAACAACTACCCGCTGCTATGTATTCAGTTTTAGCAATAGCAAGTGCTACTAAATTTTGTTTCTTTGAGTGCTATGACACTAATGAATTACCAAGGAAATAATATCTTCTGCTAGTGCTTTTCCAATCGACTTTACAATTGATAAAGTTAGCATCAGAATATCCAATAAGATCAAGTGAGGTGAACTTGGGATACCATAAGTCGATTTCAATAGTGCCCACAAGATACTTGAAAATGCATTTAATCGCATTCAAGTGGGATTCTTTAGGGCAAGATTGAAATCGTACACATAGACATATAGCAAACATAATATCCGACTTAAATGCAGTTAAATATAGAAGACTTCCTATCTTACCCCTATACATCTTTTCACAAATGTTATTTTCGTTCTCATCATTGTCAAGTTTTAGGCTGGTGCTCATTGGAGTTGGCTTAATGTTGCAATTTTCTAGTTTGAACCTTTTTAAGAGTTCTTTGGTATATTTGCCTTGGTTAATGAAGATTCCATATTTGGTTTGCTTAATTGAAGGCCTAAGAAATAGTTGAGTTCTCCCATCATATTCATTTTAAATTCATTTTTCATACATTGGACAAACTCATTAACTAAATCCATTTGAGTGGCACCAAATACAGTGTCATCAACATATATTTGAACAATTAGTATATGATCATTATGTTGTTTAATAAGTAGAGTTGTGTCAAGTTTCCCTCTAGTGAAATTATTCTTTATCAAGAAGTTACTTAATCTTTCATACCAAGTTTTAGAAGCTTGCTTTAGTCCATACGAAGCTTTATTGAGCTTATATACATGGTTAGGGAATTCATTATCCTCAAAACATGGTGGTTGCTCTACATATACTTCTTCTTTGATGATCCCGTTTAGAAAGGCACTTTTAATATCCATTTGATATAGTTTGAAATCTTTGTGAGCCGCAAATGCCAAAAGCATCCTAATGGCTTCTAATCTTGCAACCAGGGCAAAGGTCTCATCAAAATCTATCCCTTCTTCTTGATTATAGCCTTTGGCAACTAACCTAGCCGTGTTTCTAGTTACTATACTGATTTTATCAAGTTTATTTTTACAAACCCATTTTGTTCCAATAACCGGTCTATCTTTTGGTTTAGATACTATGTTCCATACCTCATTTCTAGTAAATTGATTTAGCTTTTCTTGCATAGCTTGAATCCAAAATTCATCTTTTAAAGCTTCATCTATATTTTTTTGTTTAAGTTGAGATAGGAACACTACATTACTTAAATTTTTAAGTGAGGCTCTAGTTTGAACCCTATTGGATGGTTTTCTTATTATTTGATCCTTATGATGATTTTTCGTAAACTTTCATTCTCTAGGTAAATCTAAGTTAGAGTTGTTAATGATTTCATCTTGCTTAGAGAATTCCTTTTCAATTAAGATGGAGTGATTCTTGTTAAGATTAAGATTGTCCAAATGAGTACCAATATTTTCTACTTTATCATTAGACTCTTTATATATATAAGTATCATCAAATACAACATGAATTGACTCCTTTACAACAAATGTTCTCTTGTTATATATTCTATAAGATTTACTAGTAAGAGAATAACTATGAAAAATACCTTCATCTAACTTTGAGTCAAATTTTCTTAATTGTTCCTTTCCATTATTGAGAATGTAACATTTCATTTCAAAAGGATGAAAATATGATATGTTAGGTCTTTTATTTTTCCAAAGCTCATGGGGGGTTTTCTTAAGAATTAGTCTAATGAAAACACAATTTGATATGTGACAAGCCATATTAACGGCTTCGGCCCAAAAATATTTAGGTAGTTTATTATCACAAAGTATGGTCCTAACCATTTTTATAAGGGTCCTATTTTTTCTTTTGACAACTCTATTTTGTTGCGGAGTTCTAGGTGCCGAGTAAGTATGTTCTATTTTATTTTTATTACAAAAATCTTCCATATCAAGATTTTCAAATTCTCCCCCATGATCACTTTTTATAGAGACAATAGAAAGACCTTTTTCATTTTGGACCTTCTTACTATAGTTTAAGAACACATGATAAGTTTCATCCTTATTAGCAAGGAAGAAGATTCAAGTATATTTAGTAAAATCATCAACTATGACTAAGGTGTATCTTTTCTCTCTTAAACTTAAAGTTTGGTTTAGACTAAATAAATCTATATGTAGCAGTTGGAGCAGCCTAGAAGTTGAGATGGCTTCTTTTGATTTAAAAGATGATTTGGTTTAGTTGCCATATTGACATGTTTGACATGTTCTATCTTTATCAAAACTAATATTAGGTAATCATTTAACAAGATTCTTTTTTGCTAGTTTTGATAAGATATCTATACTAACATGTCTTAACTTTCTATGCTATAACTAACTATCATTGTTTTAAGTGAATAGATAAGTCTCAAGAGAGCATGAAAACATATTGAAGTTAATTTTATAGATGTTTCCTCGCCTATACCCCTCAAAACGGATTTGGTCATTGTTAATATTTTCAATAGAACACTTTGATACATGAAAGATTACTTTATATCCTATGTCACATAATTGACTAATACTAAGCAAGTTATGTTTTAAATTGTCAACGAGTAACACGTGCTTAATAGTAAGATCATTATTAATGTAAATGTTACCTTCACCAATGACATGGGCTTTTCGATTATCTCTGAAGATTACGCCATCCTTTAAGTCTATAGATGTGAACTTAGATGCATCTCCTGTCATATATCTTGAGCAACCGCTATCCAAGATCCATTTGTTGTTGTGCTTTGAAGGATTCTACAAGACAAGCGGTTATTTCTTTAGTACCCACTTTAGTTTGAGTCCTTTAGGGTTAGTTGTTGTAATGTAAGTTTATCTCTTAGGGACCTAAATCATTTTATTTTTATTGCATAGGGAGAGATTACATCGTAAGGCACATGTGTGAGCAATATGACCATGTCTTCCATAATAGTTACAAATTTTATTTGATGCCTTAACAAAATAGCTTTTGTATGTTCTATACACATTCTCCTTAATATAACCTATTCCGGTTTTGTCTAAGCCTAACCATTGTGTTCCAAGGATTTTATCGAAATTCCTTTCTCCATCTATGAATTTTGTTATTGTTTTTCTTGAGTCATCTAGGCTAGTTCTTATGATTGAATTTTCAAATTCAAGTCGACTTAGTTTCTCTATCATACTTTCCTCATATTTTGCTTTAAGTTTTAGTTCTTTAATTTCCTTTTCAAAATTTTTCTTAACCTCTTGTAATTTGCTATTTTCATTTTTCAATTCATTATTTCTAGTATTTATCTCTATATTTTCTTTTGCTAATATCTCATTTTCAATTTTCAAATATTCATTATCTTCTTTTAAGCTTTCTTTTGCAACAATTACTTTATTGTATTCACTTTTGATAATATCAAACTCATCACCTACTTCACTCATCGTTTGCTTCAATATTTTATTCTTTTTTTGCACTTTTATGAATTTTTTCAATAAGTTGTCATATATACTCCTAAGTTCATCAAAGGAGGAGTCATGTGAAGGAGAGCATACCTCATCATCGTCATCATCATTGAAAGTCATGAAGCAAGTTTCATTATTGGAGTTGCTAAAGTCTCCATCACTCTAAGTTACTATCATAACTTTCTTTTTTGACTCTTTATCGACCTTCTTAACCAATGGACAATATGTCCTGGCTTTTAACAATTGTAGCATTTAATAACTTCTCTCTTTTCCTTCTTGAACTTAGAAGATGATCCATATCTATCCTTATCTTTCTTGATTCTTTTATTGAATTTCATGAATTTTCTAAACTTCTTTGCCAACATTACGACCTCATCATCGTCTTCATTTTCTTCATCACTTGAGTTCTGCTCCGTGACTTTTAGAGCAATTGTTTTTTTTTTCTAGATTCCTCTCCTTATTTCTTTTGATATTTTATTAAGATCATAAGCTTCCTCGATTGCGATTCTCTTAGCTTCCCAATCTCTTGACAAAGACCTAAGGATTTTAGAATTTATTTCAAAGTTAATAAATGTCTTTTCAAGAATACTCAAAGGATAGATGATATTGATGAATTTATTATGTATCTTATCAATTGTTTCGTTTGGATCTATCTTAAAGTTTTCAAATTTTCCACATAATAAACTTATTTTTGTATCTCTTACTCTACTAGTTCCTTCAGATGTGCTTTGTAATTCATCCCATATTCCTTTGGCATTTTTACATGTACATATTCTATTAAAATCATTTTCATTTATGGTACAATGCAAAATATTCATTGCAACTTCATTTAGATCAAGTAATTTACAATCATCATCTGAATAATCTCTTTTTTCTTTTCCTTTTATCTTAAATGATCCTTAGTTAACCACATGCCATAGTAGTCTTTTTGGTGCTTTTAAGAATATAGACATTCTACGCTTCCAATATAGATAATTGCTATTGATTAAAAGAGGAGGCCCATTAATTGCTTGTCCTTCCAAAAAGCCTAATACATTAGATGCCATGATCTTTACTTTAATATGCGATTAAGCAAGTGATTAGAGACTAACTCTGATACCAATTAAAGAACACTAGGCTAAACTCAAGGAGGAGGGGGGAAGGGTGGAGGACAAATTTCAATTCTTTTTCGATATAAACAATTAAATGCAATAATAAGAGTAATCAAAGCAACAATAGAGCAATAATAAATGCGGAAATTAGGGAGATAGGGATAAAGAAGATTAAGCTCGGATTTAACGTGGAGTTCGAACCGCTCCCTAATCTCCATGAACACACAATGCCTTTAACCAAAGATTTCACTTTCTCTTTATTGATTTCAAAACTCAATTGTTGCAAGAGCTACACAAGCTTACACAATCTCTTTTACACACAACTAACTGAAATGTATCACTTTTTACACTCAAGATTACAAATGTGAAGACTTTCAAACACAACAACTATGTCTCTTTTTGTTTGATAGCAAATAGGTGTACACGAGACCAAAGAGAAGTAGAAATCAACTCAAGAATGTAAAAGAATGTTTTTAAATTGCAGTAAAATATCGTATCTTCTAAGCTTTTGGTCAAGTTGTTGAGCTTTGATAACAACTCATTAAATTCTTCATGTTGCTACGCATTAAATGCTTCAACGGCTACTTGAACCTAACTCAGTGGCATGCTGGTACTTTGAACTACTGGTAAGCCAGTAAAAAATACTCTACCAACAAGCCAACTCCTCTAGGTCAGTAAGCTTTTCTTTATGTTTTAAAGGGCTTTATACCGTCAACCTGGTTTTATCTTGAGCCATCAACCCGGTAGGCTAAATATCACCTGAAATTTTTTTTCATACACAACAAACAAATACTTTTTGCATTCTAACTTCAAGATCATTTCATCACCACTTAAAAGATTAAATTTCTTATAGAGATAATTGATATATCTAATCATTAAGCAAGCTAATTGATCTTATTCAATTATCTAAATATAATCAAATAATACTTAGTTTAATCATCTACTTATTTTATTATCTTAAAAAACAATATGTTTAGATATATACTTTTTATTTTATTCTCATCAAAATCAAATAATAAACCCTAAGTTCAATAGAAGTAAATGCTTGCACAGGAGATTGGTACAAGGCGGCCTACAAACAACAAGAACCATCAGGGACATTAAGCGAGGATAATGATTACTTCAGTAATTGGAATCGATCTAATGGAAGCTTAGGCTTAGCCATAAGTTCCACTCATGGTCACGAACATGAACAACTATCTTGAGATGAGACATAGTAAGTCTTTTTTTCATCATTTTCGAAAAAGTTTTATAATTGGGAAAATTCAAAAAAGGTAAATGACATGGTTTTTCCAAAAGTGGTAATCTAACATTAGGGTTTTCTAAATTATGATCGAGTGAAATTATTTTCCCTTAAAAAATTTAAATTGGATAATCATGTATACTTAGATTCTTTTCACAAAACGTAAAATTGACCAACAAACTAAAAGTTTTCTAAAAATCCAAACTGAACTACTACGGTTTGAATCTAATTAACGGAAATGTAGGTACCTTTTGAGTGACCATAAAATATAGTAAAAATATTTTCTCTCCAATCACTTCACTCTACTCGATCAAATTAATTTTTCGTACTATAAGAGATTTCTCTATATTTTGATTTTTGTCCGTTTGTAATGTATGCTTTATGTAAGGAGGAAAGACAAAAAAAAAAAAAAAGGTTAAAGGCTTGGTAAGGGAAAATGGAAAAAAAAAAAT
Source organism: Lumnitzera littorea (assembly GCA_024138015.1). Classification (NCBI taxonomy): domain Eukaryota; kingdom Viridiplantae; phylum Streptophyta; class Magnoliopsida; order Myrtales; family Combretaceae; genus Lumnitzera; species Lumnitzera littorea. Next base: position 23,310,193 of record JAMXBB010000005.1, on the reverse strand, counting down.
TATGGAAAGAAAGGAAAAAAAACGAAAAAAAAAAATGGTTCAAGGGCCTCAAACCGGCTTTTGAACCACCGAGTCTATTGAACTGGCTCGAAATTGCTAATTCACAAGCTGATCACGGTTTACTGTGTCCTTTGCCCATGAACCGACGGTTTAAGGCCGGTTTAGCATTTCATCCTAGTCTAGCTGCAACACATGAATCATCTAAAGAGACAGAACTGGAGACTAAATGTCTAAATTAAGTAACGTCAAAAGGCCGGATAACATATTTGGAAACTAAATTTCAAATACATAAATATAGGCCTTAGCAAACCAATGAAATTAAAAAGAAAATCCAAAAAATACGAAATCTATGAGAAAAAATCATCCCTAGAGCATTGATAAAACTCATTTAAAGGAAAATTATAAGGAAGGGTATCAATGTTTGAGGATAAGATTAAATAAGGGATTAACGTATTAAAAAATTTAAATAAGGGATCAATGTTTAAATAGATTGATAAATCATGTTATTTTATCGCATCTCATTTCCGTGTTTAAATAGATTCGTGTCTGGAAAACCTAAACCCGTAACATGACCCATTTGTTGATCATGTATGAGAACCTTAACCCACAACCTAATATATTTTGTGCATAGGTTGAACCCATTTATGTTAGGGTTGACGATTTGTATTATCATATCATATCTTGTTTATCTTAAGTTTGATACCATTTGTCAATTAAAAAGTTATAATTAAATTTATAAAATATTTATGAATATAAAGGAAAAACAATGATAATAATATTTAAAATTTACAAAAATAAATTATATAGTATCTTCGTATTTAATAATAAATTATAACCTAAATAAAAGTCTTTAGTAAAGCAAAATCTTAACAAATATAAAAAAAAAATTAATTATATAATATCATTAAATTTAGTCGAGCCATGATTAAATAGATATTAATATTACTATCAATGTTGATTTTCAAATTTATCACATCGTTTTCCAAATTTTTAAGGGAGATAGTTAAAGAATTTACATATAAGTTCATAATTTTTTGTCAATTCAAATTACTATGCGACAAAAAGAGTATATAACATTACTAAATTTAAGTTACATAAGAAGATTAAGTAAAATAATGACTTAAGTGAATCAATTTTGAAATTTATTAGATTATTTATAAGATTTTTAAGGGGATAATTGCAATAAAAGGGGATCAATGTTTAGAGATAAACTCAAATAGGGAATTAATATTTCAAAATGCTTAAATAAATGATTAACATTATAAGATATTCAAATAAGGGATTACTGATTTACAAAGTGCTTCAAACAATTTTATGAATTGACTATTATTAATCCTTTATTTAAACTATTTTGTGAAAAATTAATCTCTTTTTTGAATTTTTCGAAATGTTAATCCCTTATTTAAACTTATTCGTAAACGTTGATTCTCTTTATTGTAATTCTCTCGATTTTTAAGGAAGAAAGTTAAAGAATCTACATATAAGTTTGTAATTTTTTACTCATTTAAGCTACAATATAACAAAAAGAATATACAATTAAAAATATCTTATACTTTTAATTAAGCTTTTTAATATAGAAAGAAATAATTTATGTAACAAAATACAAATATTAAAAAATATATGGCATGTCTTGTACATGACATCTAGGTTCAAAAGCTTGAACTAAACCTAGATATAAATTTAATTGTGTTTAAATGAGTCTAACTTGTTTGTATTTAGTGTTAAATTTTTCTATACACTAACCTGTTTAAATTGTGCTATATTGGGGTTTATTATGTCTAGGGTCCCAAATTACCATTAAAACAGTTTCAATAAATGGTTAAAATAGGAGACTGCTATTATAACACTGTTAACTCAAATCAATGTGATAATTACTATGTAGTGCTAACATAGCCAAAAAGTGGTGCTTATATGGATAATTAAATAATAGATAAAAAGAAAAAAAATGAAAAGAAAAACATATAAAATTACAAAAAATATCAAGAAAATAAAAAAGAACTAGAAAATTAAAAATATATTTTTCTTTATTATTTTTTCACATTTTTTCATTTTTTTCCATGGTTTTATTTTTATACTTTTTTTTCTTAATTATATGATTAATTATATTGTTATATATATTTTGTGTTTTTATTTTTTTAGTTTTTTTTTTCTTTATAGTTTTATAATTATACATATTTTCAATTTATTTATCATTTAATTATCTACGTAAGCACCATGTGTTTACCATGTAGCGCATCAATTGTGATTAATAGTATTATAACGACAATTACTTATTTTGACCATTTATTAAAATGTTGATTTCTTATTTAAATATTTTAAATTATTAATTCTTTATCTAAACTTACCCTTAAACCTCAATTACTTCCTGTTAGGGGTGAATGGGTATAGGATAGATAACCCTACCCATACTCTATCGATTTTGAAACTTTACTACCTTTCCTATCTTATAGTACCTTAAGACTACCCTGTATTTTATAGATTATATATGATATATGGTATTATGTAGAACTTGTAGATTTTTTTTCTTTTAGTTTCTTATAAATTTTAATATGACTATCTTTTCAAAATATAAAACAAATTGTGCCTACCCCTCCCTCTCTTCTTCTTCTTCTTCTTCTTTTTTTTTTTTTTTTTCAAAAGCAATTATTCAATTAACCAATTTTTCAAATGGTGCTAATAAATGAAGTTCGTTGAAGCTTATTTCTAATCCTTTTTTTTCCTTAAATAATTCTTTAACCATTATTATTATTAATGAATTTTTACGAAAGTATTATATAAAATATTCTTTATATAAATAAAACATTTATTTTGTAATAATCATATTGTAGAGGTATTTAAGAAAATAAGCATACCGTTTTAAAAAATGAAAGCTATAAACATCATATTCAACTTGAGATCTACAAAATTTATTAAAATATGAATAAAAGACTCATGAGATTATTTAATTCAATAATTATGGATATGACGATAATATATATAAAACAATTAACCATATAAAAATGAAGACACAATGTGGAAAACAAAACAAAACATAAATTTAAACTAAAATATTCTTCTTCCATAAGATATAGGCATTAGTAAAATAATTTCCTTATACTATAAGAAAATTATATTTCTCCCTAATTATAATATCAAATCTTTTGTCAAAGATAAAATAGAGAAACTATTTCACTATAAAATACAAGTAATTAGCATATTTTGTATCTTGTAAGTGGCATTAGAAGTACAAATTAATAACTCGGATTTCTTTTTTCGAACTTTACTAGATGATAGGTTTAGTAAATGAGAAAGGAATAGAAAAAAAAAATGATAATGAAGTAAAGATTAAAAACGAAAAATGGAGGTGAAAGGATTGATAAGCCTTTAGTTTACAGTTTCTGTTAAGCTAAATTTTACTTTATTTTAATGAAATGATATACTTTATTTATAACTTTATTTTATTACTATTACGAGATGGTGATATTTAAATCTGTAACTTGTAATTTTTAAAGTACATATTCTAAAGTAAACACAAGGTACCTTGACTTCTTATTGGTATGTTATCTCATGAGAACATATTTCAAAAAATTATTATCTAAAATCTATACTATATAACTTTAATTGCCTAAAAAAACCTATCTCATTGAACATTGTCTAAGTAAATACCCCACGCAATAAGATTGGCGCACAAATTCTACTTCCCACGTAACTCTCCCACTCATTCAAACTCGTGCCACCAACGGTTAAAAGTTAAAACCTAACAAACAAAAGGAACAAGAAAACAAAAGACAAAAAAAAAAAAAAAAACAGAGTCATTCTCCAACTCCCAATTCAACCACAACACCTTGCATCACCTGATTGGCTCCCTTCCTCTTCCAATAAAAACTCAAAAAACTTCTCTCTCTCTTCTCTCTGTGAATCCATCTCTTCTTCTCTCTCCGAAAAACAGGAAAACATTTCATCTTGTTCTTTGACACAGGAACAAGAAACATTCTCAACAAGCCAAGCTTTCTTGTTCCTTCCACATCAGAACAAGAAAACCCAACTAAGATAAGCAAATAACTTTCGATAATACAATACACTCCCAAAATGCCATCTCAATCTCCCATACTCCCCATCACAAACCCTAAACCTGTATCAATTCCAATCCCAAACGACCCCAATGACGATCCAACAACAGCACTGTTAGTTTCTCCTCAATATGTAGAAAATAAAGACGATACCTTGATGTCCATTAGGCCATTGATGTCGAGAGCTTCTAGCTATGGTTCCATTACTCCAGCCGTTAGTGTTGAGTTTAATAATAATCAGCAGCCACGGCGGAGAATCGCCAGTGAACAGTCACTGTCTTCGATTTGTGGCGGTGGCAGGGGGCAGGGCTGCCAGGGGTTTGGTAGGAAAGTAGGAGACGCGGCTAAGAACACTTTGTCGATTACTAGGAGGAATTGGAAGTTACTCAGATATCTCGGGTATGATCATTATCATGATGGTGATGATAGCTCGGTTTTTTCCGCCTTCCTCCCTGGGAATGCTTAACAAATTTTATCATATGCACGTCAAAAGGGACAAAAACGGGAATCAAGATAAATATTATATTGATTGAAGTGGGCACGAATGTGATGAGGTTTGGAGAAATCAAAATTTTAGGTTTTTGGTACTGATATTGAGTGCCTAAGCTAATGTGTTAAACACAGTAACTGTTTAATTTTTTAAGGCTGAATACACACTTCATGGAAAATAAATACATGGAAGTTTATTTCTTTTAGTTGTTCGTTAACATTTTTCTGTTGTTATTGCTGTTTGGGGTAGTCATGTGTGCTAACAACCAATAGGTGCTAAGGATCATGCTATGAAATCTTTGGGGAGTATGAAATGAACAAAGAACTAATGATTCTTTATGAAGCTTTGCTTTTATCTGAGTTAAACAGTGCTAGAGCACTCACTAAGAGCACCTTAGTAGATGGATAATTTGAATGAAAGCCATTGACTTGATGTAAAATTTGCAGATTTCCTTCTTGTATTTAGTAGTTAGTGTCAATTGGCAATTGTTATGAGTAGAAATGGTCTACCTAAGGCTGTTTCTTAGACATTATGTCTTGCCTAAGGAATTAAATGAATTGGGCTGGGTTGCAAGATACTCAAATTTAGCTCAGGATTTGCTAGGGTTAGATTCAATTATGTTCCATTTGAGCTTGAGGTTGAAGTATTTGAATAGCTTATGAATCAAGCTCGAGCTTGAACTTAGTTGGGTTGATGAGCTTGAATCAAAGTATAAGTATGTATTGAGCTTTATCAAATTTGATCGAGCTCACATCTTAAAAAGAAAAAATGTAATTAGGAATGAAAAGTTTCCTGAACAATTGATCTGAATGAGTTTATTTAAGTCATGCTCAGACTTGCTATGTAGCCTCTTTAATTCGAGCTTGTGCTTGCCATGCAGCACTATGAGCTGAGATTGAGTTAAAATATCTAAGCTTGATGAAGCTTGACTCGACTTTGCAATTTTTGAGGCGAGCTTGAGTTCAGTATCATTTGACTTGATTTAGTTCATTTACACCCCAGTCCCCACACAAGATTAGTAATGTTGATTTAACTAGTTGTTATGATAGCATCGAAACTGGCCTGGCTGTTCAGTTTTATATGTATATATATGTGTGTGTGTGTGTGGCTGTTCAGATTGAAACGGTGTATTATATAATAAGGACCAAAGCTGTGGCACTGAATATTTACCTTTCATATGCACTTAAATAATTGCAGTTAAGAAATAATGAGAGTTGAGAAAGGGTAAAAGAATCTTTAAAATGTTTAAGCATGGCTGTTTTGACTTTTATGATTCTCTTCCTTATATTTTTCCTTTTCTGTTCTTTTAAACTTGGTGAAGAACATCATAGAATTAGAGGACACATTTGAGATTTATTGCCAAACATAGATTAGCTTTGAGAAAAAGTCCAGTTAAATTGGTGGACTTTAAATCATTAGAGTGAGTGTGGTATTGGAGCAACATGGAGGAGAACTGTTTAACACAAGGCTTCATAACATGTTCTCTGTGAAAAAAGTTAGTTTTGTTTACAATAGTTATTACAGGGTCTTGAAAGCAACTCTATTAAGAGTATAGATTAGTTATGAAGCAAAAGTGCACAATATAGTGTACAAGTCTTAATAATAAGGTAACATTTAGTTTGGCATGAAAAGAATACTAATGTTCATGAAATAAGAGGCACATTTGCTTCTTCTTTTTTTTTGTGTTGGAGTACTCCCATCTTTTTAACATGAATTATTCAATTGCTATGCTACATTTTGCATTTACAGCGCTAACTTCTATTGACATGGCTTTTTGAAACTTTTTTTATGTATGCATAGTTTGTGATTGAGCCAGGAGAAACGCAAAGAATTACTGCTTCAACAGTTCAACTTTTGTGGTTTTACTATTTGATCCTTAAATTTCAAGAAATGTTAACAATGTTAATGGATAATATAAAGTAACAGAAGTTGGAGGCTAGAAAGAAATTCTAGAAGTTGGAAGACTTAGATAGAAAAGCAACAAATGTTGGAGGGCAATTTTTTTACTTTCCCTTTCTTTATGAATAAAGTTAAGTACTTATAGAAGCATTTTCTCATCAGACAATTTCATTGCTAGCATGTGCTTAGCTTGAGATCATTCTGCTTATACTTTGGTTTCAACTTGTTTATTCTCATGTTGTCTGATCAATCAATCTTCATCCAGGGTAGGTTACAAATGGATTACAAGATTTGTAGCTCTTGGTTGTTATTCCTTGTTACTTATGCCTGGTTTCATCCAAGGTCTGTTGGATTCTGCTGTTTCATTGCATTCCCAGTATTCGAGTGCTCACCCAGCTGTACTATGCAACTTTGCCCTTTTTTTGACTTGACTTACATCAATGCAGTTGGATACTACTATTTCTTCTCCAGTCAGGTCAAAAGAGGTATAGTTTATGGTGATCTACCAAGAAATAGGTATGTGCTTGCTCCATGGGACACAATTCCTTTTTCCTAGCGGCCATCTCTTGATATCTTTTCTGTCTAGCATTAAGATCATTTTCTGCAGGCTTGATTTATATCTACCAAAAAACATGAATGGCCCAAAACCAATAGTTGCATTTGTAACCGGTGGAGCTTGGATTATTGGGTGAGTAACTTCAATATGATTGTTGTTAGAAGTATCAGATGAGATCTACAATAAGATTCAACAATAAATTGCTGATTTGTTTTTTGTCTGTTGATACCACAAAAGATTTGCTTTGGCACTTTAGATGTGATTTGATAAGGTACACGGTAGCAATTCTGGACTTACACTTGAAATGAAGATATAAATTTGATCGATTTATCAATTGTGGGTACTATATCCAGGCTTTTGAAGGAAATATTTCCCTTGATGCAGTTACAAAGCATGGGGTTCTCTTCTAGGTCAACAGTTAACGGAGAGAGATATCATGGTTGCTTGCATTGATTACAGGTAATATTTTTTTTCCATAGACTGAGCTGCTCGCCGGAAAATAGCTTGTTGGATTACACCCTTTGATCCCCTAGATCTTGCCTATTCCACTATTCCATGTATGATGGTAGATGAAGCCCCTTGATGAATTTGCTAAAACTTCCAATTGCTTAATCCAGAAAGGGGAGAACATTTACATCAGAAGTTGATATATTCTAATTTTTGCTTATGGTTGCTTGCATTGATTACAGGTAATATTTTTTTTCCATAGACTGAGCTGCTCACCGGAAAATAGTTTGTTGGATTACACCCTTTGATCCCCTAGATCTTGCCTATTCCACTATTCCATGTATGATGGTAGATGAAGCCCCTTGATGAATTTGCTAAAACTTCCAATTGCTTAATCCAGAAAGGGGAGGAGAACATTTACATCAGAAGTTGATATCTTCTAATTTTTGCTTATGCTATGGTTCTATTAATATATATGCTTTTATGTTATATTGATATATACGTCGCTAGTGATTTTAGTGGGGTTAATAAAAAGTCGATTCCATGTTTTGGGTTTTGCTAACTATTAAAATGATAAACCCAACCTTTATGTAATACTAATGTTTGTACAATGTCTAAGAATTTCTTTATACAAACAATGATCTTGCCAGTGTTAACACTAGAGGGCTGATGTGCAACTGTTTCACCGATGTTTTCCTTTTGCCTTTCCCCGTGTCTTCATGTCATGCTGTCAGTAATATTACATATCAATTTATCATTTCTTTCAAGTCTGTTCACCCTACTCTTCTCTTGTATTCTCTTGCTTTCTTCGTGCCTACTTATCCAAATGTCAATCAGACCCTGGCACTGGCCTCCTACTGCCCTTCTCTTTTCTTCTTCCTTTCTGGTTGTCCACAATTTATTATCTTATTCCATTTGTTCACTTCCTTCTTTGGTCTCCCTCTGTACTCCCTTTTCCTTGTCCTCCTTCCTTCCTTTGAAGGCTTTGCGACTCCCTCTCCTCCAGGATTATTAGTGCTCCTCCAGTAACTAGGTCCATTATTTCATGAAGAAATAAGTAGGGTGTTCCATCGCTGGCAACAAACTTATTTCGATGTGAACAAACCTATCCTAGCTTTTAGTTTGTTTTTCTTGTGTGTAAAATTTTCTCTGTAATAGAGTTGGTGATACTCGTTTTCGCACAAGATGTGCACAGTTTTTGATGTGGGTCTCTAGTACCCCATTTCTTTCACGGTGGAGTCCGGATGCTTGTAATGTAATTAATTTTGACCTTAAACGAATGAAATCCATTTGTAAGCGGGAAAAAGATATTAACATTTCTTTTTGTTGTTTTTGTAACCCATATATAATATATATATATATATAAAACTCGCATGTAGCCTGAGTAACTGACTTCTGATTCATTACCGCATGCAGAAATTTTCCTCGAGCTACAATCGGTGACATGGTTAAGGATGCTTCCCAAGGCATTTCATTTGTATGCAATCATATATCTGAGTACGGTGGTGATCCTAACAGGTAATGCATTTGTTCAAGCTTCTACAATGGTGCTAAATCTGAATCTGTGCCTCCTATTTTTAAATGAAATGACATGATTTCTCTGGATAGAGTATATTTGATGGGGCAGTCAGCTGGTGCACACATTGCTGCTTGTGCGCTACTCGAACAAGCAATTAAGGAGTTCGGTGAAGGAGAGAGCATCTCGTGGAGCGTGTCGCAACTTAAAGCATATTTTGGTTTATCTGGAGGGTAAGTTCCTCATGTCTCTGTTGGATAAATTCTTGAAATAGCTTAAGATGCAATCAAGTGACTCCTTGATTAAATGAAAATAAATTAAGCAGAAACAACTTTATTCAAATACACTAAGTGTATGCACCAACTAACCCCAAAAAAAAAACATAGATAAAGATTCAAATAAAATAATATTTATACTTTTTAGTTTTCCTCCACGCTCTTTTTATCACCGCTGAGACTTCGTCAATTTCTAGTCGACTAATTTATATTAATCAGATTACCAGTTTGTTGCGTGAATGTGTATCTTAAGAAAGAAACTTGCATTCGGGAAGTTCCATCCCTAATCCCTGTCCCAGAGTATATATACACAATTTTCTTAATGTCTGACAAAGTTAGACCATGCCCATTCAACGGTCATATTTTTAACGGCCATATTTTATAAATCCTGGCCGTTGCTTGCAACGGTCAATTTTCTTCTTCTTATATATTTTATGCTATATGTGTAAGTTAAGTTGAGTTTTCCTCTGAAAGCTTTTACCACAGATTACATATGCAGAAAAGCTCTCTACTTCCAACTCGAAGTTATAAATGGATCCCAATAAGACTCCAAATTTGCCACCTCCCAAGCACTCACAAAATTTTCAAATTCCTCCGATTTCTCAAGGTGGGTCTTATTTTCCTCCTGGTGTATTTTTTCAAGGGCTAGTGAATTTTCAATTTCCTCAAAATTTTCCACTTATAAACCAGTATCCACAAAACTTCAATCAAAACCCGATCACCATGACACCGACATATTTTCTGTATGCACCTCACCTTACATCTGCAAACTTTCAACCATACACGCCACCTGGAACATTTGCTCAAACGAATTCTGATCAATCACCGCACACACCAATCAGTAAAAGTTCACAATATCCGCAATATTCTACACAACAAAATTTAGAGGAAGAGGGTGATGACGAAAATGAAGGAGATCAAGGTCGTAGGAAAAAATGGGAGGAAAACGATGATAAGCATCTTACATATGCATGGTTGAGGACTAGTAAAGACCCTATTGTTAGAAATAATGAAGTATCACAGACTTTTTGGCGACGAGTCCACAAAAGTTTTGAGGAAGGACAAGCCATGGAGAGGGGAAAAAAACCACAAAAAAGAACATGGACACAATGCAAATCCCGATGGTCAAAAATCTCAAAAGATGTTATGAAATTTGGAGCTTACTATGATAAAATAAAACAAGCTACAAGTGAGAAGAGTGAGTATGATTACATAAAAGATACTCATGGTCTTTTCAAACAAAATGAGCAAAAACGATGCACGGTTGAGCATTGTTGGGTGATATTGCGCAATGAACCTAAATGGATGTCTCAAATTGGAAATGTAGAGAATAGTCAAAGTAAGCGTACCATCAATACATCTGGTACATATAGTAGCTCATCATCGAGTAGTGATTCAAATAATGAGGGAAGCGAACAAGTCATCCGCCCACCCGGTAAAGCGTTGGCAAGGAGGGGAAAGGAAAAAGTAGGAAATAGTGAGATGGTTCAAGAATTCACTCAAGAATTAAGTAGCTTGAATCGTGATAGAGCTGAGTTGCTACATAAAATTAACAAGAGGAGGAAAGACAGAGAACTTGAAGCCTCTATGGAGAAGGAACGTCGCAAGCAGGAGAAGGAACGTCGCAAGCGGCTTGAATGGGAAAGATCAATAATGATGGCTGATATATCGTCAATGGACGAGGTTCAAAGGCAATGGATAGAGGAGATGCGTAGAGAGATTATTAAAACAAGAAGGAACCGTTAGTTTAATTTCTATGGTCATTGAATTAGAGATTTTTAAATTAGTAGCTGTTAACCGTATTGTCTATCAGTTCTTAATTTAAAAAAACTAATCATTGTAAAATTAGTTTTCATCGATCAACTTACATTTCAAAAAATTAGGTGTTATTGAAGCATCTATCCATCAAATCACATTTGAAAAACTAGCCGTTGCAAGTGCATGTCAATCAAATCTTTTTTTGTTTTTTATTTTTCAGAAAAATAAAATTAGATGTCGTAAAGTGGTTGTTGAAGTTATATAAATGAGCACGTCTTCGTTATTCACTTTTCTATTTTCCCATTTCCCGTCAATTCAATGCTATTCTTCTCTCTTCATACATTATGTCAATGAGTAGCTCAAGTTGCATCGACTCCGAGAAAAATAATTATTTTATTGAAGATGAGCATTTAACGGAACTAAGCTAATTACACATTTATATCAGATACTCCTAGAGATATATCTAAGAGTTCTTAGACTACGTTTCAGACAATCCAACATAGATAAGCAATTTCGGCGGGGACTCCAAATCAGAAAAGCCATTCCTCATCATACAGGCGCTCCAAGATTACTCCTTATTTTAGACAAAAGAGGAATACTAGTTGTAAAAGAGGTCTTCAACTACTAAAAAATGCATGCTATTGAAATCAGAAAAGCCATGTTCTCATCATTATACAAGTGCTCCAAGATTACTCCTTATTTTAGACAAAAGAGGAATACACTAGTTGTAAAAGAGGTACTTCAACTCCTCAAAATTGCATGTTAACATATGAAGCAGCAGTTGATGCTTTAGATGACTACCTTGGGATGGTCAAAGATACAATAATAAAATGTGTCAAGCAATTTGTTTAAGGGATCATTGCTTTTTTAAATGATGAGTATTTCTGCTAATTGTATCGATATTGAATGTGTACTCAGTGTTCTTGACAATGTGGATTTAATGTTTATGATGAGGAGTATTGATTATATACATTGGCAGTGAAAGAACTTCCTGTTGCATGGCAAGTTATGTATATTCGAGGAGATCATGTTTTTAAGCAATTATGCTTGAAGTCGTCGTGTCACATGACACTTGGATATGGTGTGCAAATTTTGGTGTTTTAGGCTCAAACAATGTGTCAAGCATAATAAAATGTGTTAAGCAATTTGTTTAAGGGATCATTGCTTTTTTAAATGATGAGTATTTATGCTAATTGTATCGATATTGAATGTGTACTCAGTGTTCTTAACAATGTGGATTTAATGTTTATGATGAGGAGTATTGATTATATACATTGGGAGTGAAAGAACTTCCTGTTGCATGGCAAGTTATGTATATTCGAGGAGATTATGTTTTTAAGCAATTATGCTTGAAGTCGTCGTGTCACATGACACTTGGATATGGTGTGCAAATTTTGGTGTTTTAGGCTCAAACAATGATATGAATGTGCTAGGGCGCTTACTTTTGTACAATGACTTTATAAAAGGACGTTTTTGGTTTATTCACTATAGTGTAAATGGTAGAAACCATGATATAGAATATTATTTTATAAATGGTATATATACGGAGTGGTCAATATTTGTCACGTCTATTTTATACTTGTATGGTGTAAAGGAACAATTATTTGGTAAGCATTAAGAAGGATGCAATAAGGATGGTGAATAAGCTTTTGAAATACTAAAAGCTTGTTTTCTTGTAGTTTGTGAACCTTTGTATTTTTGGGATCGAGGTTTCAGGACAAATTATGAGAGTAGTATAATATTATCTAGTATGATTATTGAGGATAAATGGCATGACTGCAATTATAATTTCCAAGTTTGAATTATGAATTGAGGCCGCTAGTGATCTGAACTTCATATCTCTTACAATTATATTGCTGAGTACATGACGTTCATCCAGAATAATATTTAGCTTTGTGATAGGTAAACACCCTATCAGTTACAAGCCAACTTAATTGAGCATGTGATATGGCCATTTGGATATACTACTTAATATTCAATAGTTGGAAATGATGATTTTAAATTATATGTTGGCATTTTGTTTCTTTTCCTTAACTTTTTTCTTTTTAAACGTTGTTTATATACTTCAACTTGTATCAATTTTAAGTTAAATTATTATCTATCTAGTTTCTCCTATGAGTAATCATATTGTTAGATCAATTATGATAATTTATCGTGTCAAAAAAATTGTAATATAGTCTATATTTTTTAATAATTTTTAGTAATCTATTAATGATTTTATTATTATAAATAATCTTTTCATGCTTTTTCCTCTTTTTCATTTAATTCGATCATACTTTAATAATCTTAAATAAATACTGGAAGTATAGGTTTAAAAGCAATAACAACATGGGAACCGCAAAAGCTTTAAGATGTTGGTAAGAAAACTCTTTTTAAAAAACAGATTAGTAAAGTGGAGAGTTTCTTAACAGGAAAAGTTTGTTAAGATATTGATGTGATACTCTAAGATGTCCTTAGGCATCAAATAAGAGTTTGTTAAGAAACTCTTAAAGCAATCCAGTACTAAAGATGTCCTTAGGCATCAAATGAAGTGAATTTATGTTATCCAATTTGAATCCGTTTTAGGTGATGAAGTTAAAGGAATAATGCCAAAATCACTAACTAAATTTTAGACGATATATATGTAACATTTGCTTGTCAATTTCGCTACTTCATGTAGGAAAATCTGCATTTGTACTCTTTGACCAATGAGCATTTACCATGATATTTTTTTAAAGGTGAAAAAGGTAGTAAATTTTTCAAGAATTCTATTGAGTATGGCATTTAGCCATTTATCAATAACTTTAGGTGTAAAATTTAACTAGTGAAAGTTTGTTTGACATAACATTTAGCAACTTTAAAGTTAGGGTGTAAAAAAAATGAAAATTCATGTAATCATATGTGGGTGAGTGGCTTTAAGGCTTCATATCTGAAAGTTTAGCTGCAAGTATGACATTATCAATATATGCCATTCTGAATTCTCTTTCAGATATAAGCTCACTATAAGCAATGTTTGCTAATTTCTCTCAGAATTGGTGTTTTTGCCTTTGCTGATTATTTTCAGTATTATCAATGTACTTCTGGATGTTACTTTATCTGTTGCACAGATTTTGAATGCTTTAGGTGTAAAATTCAATGAGTAAAAGTTTGTTCGGGTATAAAATTTAGTAAATACAAAACCTCAGTGTAAAATTATTATTATTTTTTAAAAAAATCTTATAGTTTAAATATGATATGTGGGTGAGCGTATTCAAGGCTTCATACCTGAAAGTTTAGTCCTCAGCATGGCAATATCAGTATATACAATGGTGAATTCAGCTTCAGATATGAGCTTGTTATATATGGTGTTTGCACTCATTCTACATGTTATGATAAGCTTTGCTGGGTCCACAATTATTCTGAAGTATTTATATTTTGCGAGCAGGTACAATTTGTTGAATCTCATCGATCACTTTCACAGTCGAGGCCTCTACCGGTCTATTTTCTCACGGTATGCTCAACCTTGCTGATTAAAGGAATGCACCTATAGAAACCATGCTAGAGCTATTTTGACATTTTTGGCATCTCTTGTATACTTACAGCATAATGGAAGGGGAGGAATCATTACAAAGATTTTCTCCCGAGCTGGTTGCACAGGATCCTAACGTCAGAACTGCTATCTCGCGGTTGCCCCCTGTTATTCTTTTTCATGGCACCGGAGATTATTCCATTCCCTCAGATGCAAGGTTTGTAATATTTCTGATATAGCTTTGATGAATATGATAAATATATGCAGTGTGATTTTTCTCTTTATTCACCTTTGTGTAAGTATGGAGTGGCTGGTTGATGAGGCTTGTGGAGGTCCGCTCCTCTTTTTGAATCTCTGGTGAATGATAAACACAGTGTTTGGCAATTTTAAGAAGAACGGATGAGTGGAACTAGGCAAAAGGAAAGAAAGAAATGGAAAAGAAATGAATTGTAGTTTCCACTTCTTATTTGGATTCATAGGATTGAAATAGATTGAAATGTTTCATTATAAAAGGAAATGGAAGGCAATGGATGTAAGTAAAATATTTGTAAGGCTAATATATCCCTCATCTCATCATCTTCTTGACACTGCATTTAGGGGTATTTTAATAATGCCATGTCAATTTGCTCTCATTTCCAACGTTTTCTCCCCCAAAGTGGGGAGAAACTAGTTAGGCTTAAAAATGAAAATGTTTCCACTCATTTTTACCCTCATTATAAATATCCAAACAAACATATCCACCCATTTCTATCGTCTACTGTTGGTTTCATGGTTGCCAAAATAGTGTAAATTTTATGGGCTTCAATTTGCAGATGTAAGGGGAATCCAAAAATGACATGGATGGAAAAAATTAAATTTGTTATGACATACTTTGGGAGAATATGGTTTGCAGTGCAATGGCGAAATAAGATCCATAGCTGACGCACCTAGTAAGGTTAAGGCTTGTGTGATGTTGTTGTTAATCATTCCATTAATTCTATGTGTTATTTTTCTGGTGGCTTTTAGTACTATGTAACTGGACTTATTCCCTGAGTTTTTGCGGATCTTTTTACATTTTGTAGAATATGATGAAGATAGGTAGGGAATGAAATAGGGTCTTTATTGGGTCAGATGGGTTTCATGTTTCACTAGGTCTAAATGGTGCATTACTGTGCATCATGTATCTAGTTTTCATTTGTTCTTACCTGCCACTCAACACTGGATACAGATACCACCCCTTATGAATCTCTTTCCACTATGTTGGGTGTGGGTGGAACATATTAAGATGTGTGACGGGATCCATTGCACTTGAAGGAAATTTGAAGTTTTCAGTTAAAAATCTCTCATAAGTGTTATAAATGATTTTTAGGGTGTAAAATTATTTAAACCACCACTTTCTTGCTTCCTCCCCTTTATAAACCGTATGTCAGCTCTTAATTCCACTAACATTCTTTACTAAGTTGTAGGATCTATACTTCACTAAATATCTAGAAATAGAAGTGACCTGCAAGTCTTGAAAGTTTTGGGGCAATCATGCCCTCTTCACGGTTGAAAGCCTGAAAATGCAATTGAAATCTGCTACCTGTTTTTAATGTTTGGATTCACTTTATTAAAATTTTTAAGGACTTAATTGAATTTCTTATAGCTTCTGACTAAATGGAACATTGGCCAAAATGATTGAGACTTGTAGTTACTCAACCGGGAACTAATATTATTTGCAACGCTCAAGGGCACTATGCACAGCTTCATTCCAAAGGGAGAAGATTCTTTGGGGTTGATTGGATGTAGCTATATGAGGAGACAAGATGAGAGTATTGAAAACTCAGCTCGAGTGTAACTCTGGAAGAAGTGCCTTTTTATTGGCCAAGATCTATTGGTCTTTTCTCCATTAAGTGATTTAAGGCTAGAGAAATCTTCTTGCCAGCATTGTCCTTAATTTCAAGAAGCATTGGTCATGCTTACATTGGCTATTTATGAGGTATAGAACTAATATCTGTAATTTGAACCCTAGGGCAGTTCTGTTGATTTGCTTTCTGTTATATAAATGGATGATATATATATTTATCTGTATGTATATTTATATATATAAATATATATATTTAAGTGCTTCATACTCAGCCTTTTCAACATTTTCACAGTAAAAATTTTGCTAAAACTCTTCAAGGAGTTGGGGTTAAAGCTGAAGCCATATTGTACGAAGGGAAAACTCACACAGATCTATTTCTACAGGTAATAAGGAACTATCATAGTTCTGAGAGCTTCTTCATTTTCCTATTGGCTTTTTTTGTCCCTTTCATTCTACTAGTGATAGATCCTATCTCTCAATTTCCGTATGATGGATCCCGTGAATTAACTATTAAGCGGTGTCTTATGATTATATTTTCTTCAGAAGAGAAAAATGTATTTTGTGATTAGATATTTCAGCTTCTGAATTTGGCTTTTAGATGTAATGGTTGTGGTCTAAGCTAAACAGTCTAGACCCAGGATCGTAATATTTTTCCAACCAAGCGAACAAACTACAATATTTTCCATCTTGGACGATTGTCTTAGGAAAATCTTTTCCAACATAGCTGCCGTATGCAGTTGCACTCCTCCACCAGAATAATGTTTGGTGGATTTCCTTTTATGATGTATATTTGAACTTTGGTGCTTTCACTTTTCCAGGATCCAATGAGAGGTGGTAAAGATGGTATGTTGGAGGATTTAGTAGCCTTCATACATGCTGGTGATGCGCAAGCTCGGGCAAAGGATGCATCAGCTCCTCCAAGGCGACGCATGGTACCTGAGTTCATGTTGAAGTTAGCTCGGGCAGTCAGCCCATTTTGAAAGCAGCAGTTTTTGTGGGTAGGTATTATTATGCAGATATCAATTGTTAGTCTCTTAGTATTGTTTTTGTGAGCAGCTTGTAATTCATTATTGGTAGTGAGCAAGCTATCCATTATTTGGTGTGTAGGCAGCAAGTACATAAACATTTTGTCTACTATATACTCGGGTCTGTATGTCTTCTCTCCATTTCTTTAATTGTCGGCTTCACGAAAACATTAGGGAAGATGGACATTTTATTTTCATGAATTGAACTAATGCTGAAATTCACGCTGATTCCCTTCCAAGTAAATTAAACAAGCGACATCTAGTAGATTAGTGCAGGAGTGCACCTTTAATTTGATGTTTGCTTACAAGAGAAAGTTCTAACAGATTGATTAGATCAAGTTTTCTTTTCACGTGAGCAAGAGAAATATAGTGGTAAGACTACCTTACTAATTTAGCTAAATGAATGTCAACGGAGGACCTTTTCTAATTTCAATTTGTTGCGCAATGATGTAAGGATGTGTTATTATACAAGAGGGATTTGACACCCCAAATTTTGATTACACATAATTTTAAAATACATAAGCCGATTTGGAATCTTTTTTTTTTATTTTTTAGGGGAAAATAATGTTTAATAGACCTCATTTTAGGAAACCAATTAATATGATTTAAATAGAAATTGAAACTGACCATAAGATGGAACAAATACCAAAACCATCTCAAACTCCTTATATAAATAAGGTTCTTTCTCATGATTCACTTCAACAAGAGATTACTTCCTGTAACTGTAGAGGAAAATGCTGCCTGGATATTTTTGTCTTACTTCCAAGTTAGAGCACGAATCTTTTCGTCTAAGATTTCAATTTTAATTTCTTAAAAATTAGTGTGATCAGAACATAAAACAAAAGCTTTGGAAGTTGCAAACATAAATGAAACCCGAAAAGCACCATCATTAGAAAAGGCAAAAAAAAAAAAAAAAAAAAACCTAACTCATTATCTAGGTTAGGAACATCTTATCTAATTGAAAATCAGTCGTTGCTTTCTTCATTATGACTCTCAATGTTATTAGAATTTGTATGCATGATGTATTAAGTCCACATCCTCCTTACGAAGAAACGATATTACCATGTCTACAGCGTGTCTTCCTTACCTAATAAAGACATGCACGGATTTGGATCCTGCACTCTTCAAACTTCTCATCCTGTAACTTTTTAGTTATGGAAAAACCACGTCCCTAGAAAGGGTGATAAAATATATTCATCAAGTAAACTACCGTACCACAAATATAAACATGTCAAGCCACATACAATTTGATTAAGGTAACAAACAATTGAATAAATATATACAATAGTTGGTAGAAGTATTATTTAAGTTGAGGGGGTGACAAGTATGAACAAGCCCTGCATCTTGGGATTCTATGAAGATTCCTAGTTCCTAGAGCCAAGAACAATATGGATCAACATATATCACAAGTTTCAAGATCCAAGATCAAACTGTCTCTTACTAGTTTCACACTACTAATATTAGCAATTAGACGACAGTTTGCTATTGTAGTCCCGTAGTAACATCCACATCACTGGTGCAACTTATTAATAATTTTTATCTGTTAAGACCTAACCCATATCAAAGAAATTTGCTATATTGATTGTCGATAATAATATGCTAAGGACCAGGGTCGACCAGTTCATCGTCAACCATGGTCAATCGATGTTCTGTAGCTCAACGACTTTCTGGTCTTTCATATGTTTATTTTATGAATTAGTAGGTCTCATGTGTAAATTAGTAGTTCCCCATTTCGAGTAATTTTAGGTATTTGGCATTTTCTTATATTCATGTCATTTTTTCTTTTTTCTTTTTTTTTTTTAATCATTTTTAGTGATTAGGGTTTAATGCTTATATATGGATTTGTTACATTTCATTTTCAATAATTGAGATCTGAGATTTCCTTGAAAATAAGTTTGTGAGTTTTACTCCTCTTACTCTATTCCTACAACTTATCGATCTCTTATAGGATTATGGTGCACAAACCATCGTTTGAATTATGTATTCAATAGAGATTGGATTATTTGTCCGTAGTCCATTTCTATTGAATGTTACTTCTTTTTCTTTCTTTTCTTCTTTGTGGATCACATAATCGGTCAAATGATTATTTTTTTAGTCAAATTGCTATAGCATGGAATGTCTGGCCAAAATTTAGTGTGTTCATTCAATTGGTAATTAAGGAACTTAAAATGATTGACCCTTATAAATGTAAGCGATTTAAAATTTAAGATAATGTTAAAACCATTATTCCGAACTTTAATTTTCTTTTTTATTTTATACTTTAAATTTTCACTCGTTAAATGTCATATTCAATTGAATTTGTACTTTGCTAAATTTCGTACCTATATTTTGAATTGCTATATCTCATACCTAAATGAATTTTTATTTGTTAGATTTACTATTTTCATAAGTTGATGTGGTTAACACTAAACATTCACTAGATAAATAGTATAAGTATAAAGTAAAATAGTAAATTTGATAAGTAAAAGTTAGATTAAATATGAAATTTAGCATTTTTAAATTTCATGTGTAAAATTGAAAAAAAAAAAAGGGGACAAACTTCAAATAGTAATTTTGATATTGTTTGATTAGTCATTGATATCTACCTATTTTTCCATTTGAGTTTTCAAACTTTGTTTTCCCTTCATATCTTTTCCTATTATTTGAGTCTTGAACATCTTCAAACTCTTATAGAAATACGATTTTCATTAAATCCATTATATTTTGCACCCACAAATGGCCCATGTTAGATTCGTATTAATTAATAAAAATTAATTTATTAAAATAATAATATCAAACATATTTTATTATATAATATTAAATATATTCAATTACATAATATAATGAAAAAAATAATAATAACAAAAAGTAATAAAAAAGGGCTATAAAAAAATCATGTACAACCTTAGTTGAAAATTGTAAGTCTAATGGGAAGCTAACACATGCTAAAAATGAATGAAAAAATTTAACAAAGTTGAGGAGAATCCAATTTTCCTAAAATTTAGAAAATTTTGATGAACTTTAATAAAAATGAAAATATGATGGTTTTAATAGAAAATTAGTAAACGTTGAGTACTAATTGTGTACACTTAGAGTTGGAAACAAACTAAGCTAAGATAAATTTTTGAAAATTTAGATTTTGCTCATTTGAAAAATTATCAAGATTGACACGAACTTTTTATTTAGTCTAGAAATTATAAGTTTAAACTCGAGCTCAATAAGGAATCTAAAACTCGAGCTTAACTTAGAAATTCGTAATTATTGAATCTAAGTGACATTGAGCTCGACAATCTTAGCTAATGATACTTTTTAAACATTATATAAAACCTAAATATTAAATGATACTCTTTATAAACAAAACAATTAAATAGCAAATACACAAGGTGATATATACAAAAGAGAAGGGTCTTTGGAACCAATAATAAATATTGCCTCTTGAAATCTAAAGTTACTATTTTTAGATTTTCAATTAT
The DNA here is from genome assembly GCA_024138015.1 of Lumnitzera littorea. Classification (NCBI taxonomy): domain Eukaryota; kingdom Viridiplantae; phylum Streptophyta; class Magnoliopsida; order Myrtales; family Combretaceae; genus Lumnitzera; species Lumnitzera littorea. The sequence goes on along the minus strand of JAMXBB010000005.1, from coordinate 23,289,414 downwards.
TAATTTTAGGTTTAAAGTTTGTATTAGGTTTGAGTCATTCCTTTTTAACATCAACGAAATATTGTTTTTATTCTTTTACTTTTTTTATTATAGAAAACATAAAGGTTTTTTTTTTCCTTTTTCACTCATTAATATATATTAGGGTAACTTATAAATACGTGACTTGTATTTTAGTTGTTTTGCAAAGAGGAGATCTATGAAATTTCTTTTGACAAATATATAACCTGTAATTTTAAGATTTGTGTAAGATATACATGGAGAACATATATCATAGTTTTAGTGGTTGATATTTGTGTTAGATTATTTAAAATAATATAATTAAAAATTCATCAAAAGTACATACATTGAATAACAACAGCAAAAATATAAAAGAAAAAGAAGCAAGGCAACATTAGTCACCATGGGATTGCCCATAAGAGGTCTTAAACTAGCATGGTTCATGACCTACCACTAAAAGTAGGTTGTACAAATCATACTGTAATGACGGATGACTACCACTACTGACAAATGTGCGTGTGTGAGAGAAAAAGAGAGAATGTTAAAAACTTGATGAGTTAAAATTAGGTTAGTTTTTAGTGCTTTTTTCATTTTTTTCTTATTTTCTAAGTGGTAGGTAGTTGTGACCCACACTTGTTTAGGGCTTACCAGTTACCCCAAGACCAGGGGACGGCTAGCAACCATCGAGGCTGTTATGCGACCCCTTAGAGTGGTTGGCAAATGGTTATGGTTACCATTATTGCCTTGCTTTTTTTTTTTTATAATTTATGTATTTTTAATTAATATTCAATTATATTATTAACATATAATTATTTAATACTGGTATCTACCACTAAAAGTGTGCCATGTATCTTTATGTATGTTTTACACAAATTTTAAACGTAGGAGTTATGTGTTTGTCCAAAAAAAAAAATTCATAGGTTATCTGCTTGCAAAAAGATAAAAACACATGTCAAGTATTTATTATTTACTCAATATATTATATCATTTGATAATTTTATAGGGTACTCTAGAAATGACACCCTATATATTTCAATATATCGGTTTTAGGATGGGAATAAAATATGGAGACATGATATACATAGCTTATCATATAGGAATAAATTTTGAAAAATTAATACCAAAATCTACTTTGACCTTAATATCTACTTAAAACCTACTGGATTAAGTTATGATTATAATAGATTTACCTACTCAAGCCTAACTACTTTATTAACAATATGACTGTCTTGTATGACTAAATAGAAGCTTGAGTTAAAACTCGTTTACAAATCAAGATTGAGTAGGACTAAGTTTAAAATAAGTCAAATTTGAGAAACCACTTAATGGTTAGGACTCTAAGGTTAAACGCAGAGTTGTTAAGGTATGAAGCTCTACTCATACCTTACTTTATAGATAAAGGTTCCCAAACTTTGTTATCTATATCCTATCTTGTTGTACTCTAGAACCACTATATACTTTGTACCGTATAAATTGTACATGGTACAAGATACCCTATAGAACTTGTAAATGTTTTTCTTTATTATTTATTTATAAATTTTAATATGGTTAGTTTCTATTTATTTTTCTTTCATTTATTTTTATTTTTGATCATTTTCTTCTACGATCATTATTATACAAACATATGCATTTTAGTGAAATCCTCATTTCGATTTTAAATACTAAATAAATAATTGAAAATTGAACTCATTTAGGAGTTGACTTATTTTGGCAATAAAAATATTCATATATTAAACATTGCCATATATCAATTCATAATTAGTAATCCAAAATGATCCTCCATGCATCTCGATTGTTAAATGCTAACCTATTAACTAAATTTTTTTCAAACCTAATATAAACCCTAATTCAAGATAAGGGAAAAATATATAAATACTAATTTCGACTAAATCTTAACTTGAATGACATTTTATAAATTTATTACGAGATATTTTTCAAACACAATACAAAAAATTATTGCATTAAAAAAATAAATTAATATCATACCTTGTTAGGTGGTTTTATGTAAATTCTTTCTTTTTTAACTTTAGTAAAATTGGACTTAGTAAATGAAAAAGATGGAGCTGGAAAAAAAATACAATAAAAAAAAAAGACTAAGGAGAAAGAGATGGATACGAGGACATTAGGTTTAGTTTAGGGTTTCTCATGAGCCGTAATTTGTTTTTTTTTTTAAGTTTATACAAATAAAATGATATTATATTTTATTATTAATTTTATTTAATTATTATTATTATAAGGTATTCTGAAACCTGTACCATATATATTTTATAATACAAGTTTTAAGATTAACACATAGTATCTAACTTTATACTTATATCATATCTTGTAAGTATAAGTTTTGAAAAATTACCGTTCAAAACTTATTCTGAAACCTTAAAATCACTTAAAATCTATTTGATCAAATAGGGTCTAAATTGGTATTTTGTACAGTGAGATTATCCACCCGTCCCTGCTAGACTTATTTGCAATCAAACCGGTATCGAAAATTTCAAACCAAAATAGACCGAAAAGCACCGCATGGTATGCAGAGCAGATCCTGCTTCTAAATAAGCTGTAAGCCTCTCTCCTCTCCCTTTCCTTCTTCGCTTTTCTTTCCCGCCACCAATAAGTTTGTCTGTTAACCATTTGAATCGAAAGAGAACTCATACGATAGGATCTCATGATCAATGACTTTGTACATGCCCTTATTCAGGTCATGTTCTACCTTAAGAACCCTAACCCAACTCCACGCTCACCTCTTAGTCAGTGGTCTTCTAAGAGACCCACTTCCCACTACTAAGCTCATCGAGTCATATGCTCAAATGGGTCATCTTCAATTCTCAAATGTACTCTTCGATAGCTTCCACTCTCCAGATTCCTTCATGTGGGGTGTTCTCATCAAAACCCATGTATGGAACCGCTCTTTTCACGAAGCTATTTCTCTTTACTACAACATGTTAATGACTTTTGAAGAAGAGCATATTCGTGTTAGAAGTAGGTTTATATACCCTTCTGTGTTAAGAGCTTGTTCTTTTTGTGGTGATGTTGATTATGCGGGTAGAAAGATTCATGGTGATGTGATCAAATCTGGGTTGGAGAGTGATGACGTTATTGAGACTTGTTTGATGTCTATGTATGGAGAAGCTGGGTACTTGCACGATGCAAGGAAGATGTTTGATAATATGTCCACGAGAGATGTTGTTTCGTGGAGTTCGTTAATATCTTGTTATTTTGATAATGGGAAAGTACATGAGGGTTTAAGTTTGTTTCTTTTGATGGTTGAGGAAGGCGTTGAGCCAGATTCCATTACCATGATAAGTTTAGCTGAGGCTTCTGCAGAATTGGGTTCTCTAGATTTGGCAAGATTATTGCACGCACAGGTTATCGTGAGGGGGATAGAAGTTAATGGATCGCTGAATAATACCCTGGTTGTGATGTATAGTAAATGTGGGGATTTGTCTAGTGCAGAGATTCTGTTTAGTAAGACTGATGTAGATTGTCAGACAACTGCTTCTTGGACTGCCATGATATCAAGTTATAATCACGGTGGTTGTTTTCAGGAAGCAATTGATGTTTTCCTTAGAATGCAGGAGAGTAAGGTGGAAGCCAATTCGGTCACGTTGATGGCTATCTTAGGTTCTTGTGCTAGGTTAGGGTATCTGATGGGAGGGAAGTCCATTCATGGTTTTATAATAAGAAATGACTCTGACCCTGAATTTGGGTTCTTGGGACCGGCATTAATAGAATTTTATGCTGACTGTGGAAGAGTGTGTGATAGTGAGAAGATTTTTTATTTAATTCAAGAGAAAGACATCATTTTGTGGAACATGGTAATGTCTGTTTATTCAAGAAAGGGGATGTTTGAAGAGTGTCTATTAGTGTTGGTGAGAATGCTGGCAGCAGGAACGATGCCAGATTCATTTAGCTTAGTAACTTCGCTCTCAGTGTGTGGAAATATGGGATTTTTTCAGCTTGGACTTCAAATACATCAGCATATTATCAAAACTGGAGTTTCACATGAGTATGTGCATAATGCATTGATTGGTATGTATTCCAAATGTGGGCTTGTGGACCCAGCTTATGGTGTTTTTGATGAGGTCCAGCAAAGAAGTGTTGTGACGTGGAATTCTATGATTTCTGGATTTTCTCACAGCGGTTTCTCATTAGAAGCTATCCATCTTTTGGACAAAATGTACGAGGATAGCTTTCCCATGAATGAAGTTACCTTTTTAAGTGCGATTCATGCATGTGCTCAAATATGTTTTCTAGAAAAAGGAAAATGGCTTCACCACAAGATTATTACTTGTGAGATTGATAAAGATCCTTACATTGATTCAGCTTTAATTGACATGTATGTAAAATGTGGAGAACTAAAAACTGCCCAAGTGATTTTTGATAATGCACCGGTCAGGACGGTGGCGCTTTGGAGTGCTATGATTGCAGGCTGTGGAATGAATGGTCAGGTGGATTGTGCTATCTCTCTTTTCACTCAAATGATGGAGTCGGGAACAAAACCCAATGATGTAACGTTCACGAATATCCTATCAGCGTGCAGCCATGCAGGATATACGGAGAGAGGGAAATTCTATTTTGACTTAATGGAAAAGATGGGAATCGATCCCAAAATGGAACATTTTGCTTGTTTTGTTGATCTTCTTAGCCGTGCTGGTGATCTCGACGATGCATATGCCCTCATCTTGTCCATGCCATTCCTTGCAGATTCTAGTATATGGGCTACTTTGCTTAATGGCTGTCGAGTTCATCGGAGAATGGATATCATTAAAAAAATCCAGAGGATACTTTCCGATGTCAAAACTGATGATACAGGATACTACATCTTATTGTCTAATATTCATGCAGAAGAAAGAAATTGGCATGAAACGAGGAAGATTAGATCAATATTGGATAGCACAGATTTGAAGAAAGTTCCAGGATACAGCATGATTGAGCTTGGGAAGAGAGCATACAGGTTTGGTGCAGGAGATACATCTAACTTGGAAATTGAGGATGCTCTCAACTTCTTAAAAAACTTCCAAACAATCACTATGGATGAAGGTTCTTTGGCAAGTGGTTTTCTCAGTTCCTAATGCAAGAACTACTATGAAAAGCTGTGCTCATATGAGGCAGTCCAGTTACCCTTCAACTATGCATTGTAAGAAGTGCTTCCGTTCAACTAGAACACTAGAAGCTATGTCTGGGGGCATTAGGCATGGTGAAGCTGGTAGAAGCTTTCTGCACTTGCATGCGCTGCTGCCATCAGTAGCATGTATTATGATCAACAGGCAGCTTCGTTGGCTGTGTGAGGACAGGCCTATTCCCGCATCAAAACTGATTTAACCTTGTATATGAGGTCATCCATCAGTTCTAATCTTAATATTTGCAAGGCAGATTCCAAACTCTTTTGAATGAGTTGCACAGAGGCATCTTTTAATTCATTACAGAATATGCTGGACATCAGTAAGTGTTTCGGTTTTCTCTTACATTTTTCCTGAGTTCAGTTTTCTGTTCCTTGAGCTAGATTACTTGTAATTACCTGTTGAAAGTCTGTAAGCTGAATTATGTGTTGTTTCTTGGCATGCAAGCGTTTATAGGACTGGTGAACACAAGGAATAATTTGAAGTTTGGTTCACCACTTCAAAGCCATCAAAATATGGTTGCAGTTATCCTGTAAAGAGAGGAGACCATTTGCCTGGTTTTAATTTTGAAGCAAATCAGTTCAAGGGGCACATGTATGAAATTCACCTTTGGGCATTCTGTTGGAGATGGTCATAGTCATGACTCCTATCCTTTGTACAAGTTGTTTTACTTCAATTTTCCAGTACATGCACTAAAAGATTGTTGTATTTGCCAACTTAGGATTGAGGTAGTCCAATTGTTTCATACACAGACTGGAAGTCCTTCAAAACTTTTAAAGAATTCCTTTTGGAGTACTCATTTCATGCCTTAACTTGCCTGTGTTGGAGGTTGCAAAGTATGGGGTTCTCTTCTAGGTCAACAGCGAGCAAAGAGAGACATCGTGGTAGCATGCATCGATTACAGGTAATTATTTTCCCTATGGACTGAGCTGCTAGCTGTAAAATGGCCCTGTCCAATTATGCAGTCACATTCGTGGCACTGGATCTTGCCTGATTCATGTAAAAAATTAGATGAAGTCCTTGATGAAACCATGAAAACTTCAGGTGGCTTAGCTCAAAAATGAAAAAGAACTCATTTCCCCAAACCAAGGGTGTTATTGCTGCTATGTCATTCATATGCTTTCATGGGATATTGAAATATATGTAACTGGTAATTTCACTGGGTTGGCTTTAGTGATGTATTTGACCCAACAGAACCAGGTTGAACCTAATGAAAAACATTTACATCTCTCTCTCTCTCTCTCTCTCTCTCTCTCTATATATATATATATATATATAGAACCAAATGAAAACATATTTTTGAAACAAATGAATCAACTTTTTTTTCCATTTTAAAGCCTCCGTTGCAATTGAGGAGGGTGTCACTAGAGAACGAAGCAGAGAGTGAGGGGGAAGTGGTGGTTGGCAATTGTTTTGGATGTGGTTGAACATTGTTGGGGGTACTCTTACTCCATCTATGAGAGGGACTGTTAAATTTTGCCATTCAAAGGGCGATGCATTTTTTTCTATGAAGACCCGACCGCTGAATGATGAAGTTTCCAATCCTTGCCTCTCAACCCAACCAGGAGAGATACAGGGGCAAAAGCTGCTTCCAGGGATAAAAATAGATAGGTTTAGTAAAATTTAACATAGCTTATTGAACGTACATGTGGGTTTTTGTTTTATACATGGATCCACTTTATCCTATGTGTTAAAAATTAGGTGCAACTCGATATACCTAATTTAGTCGATGGATAGGCTGAAATGTCTATAAATTATAGCTTCGTCCATGGATAATGATGCAATGGATCAAGTAATTAGTTATTTATGTATTATCTTCATTTGGGTTGGGTAGGTAGAGGCGCAGCATGTAGCATGAGATAACTTCAAACTGCCATCATCATATTTTATTCATCACACGTAGTGAAAGTAGAAACATGGCTGAAATAAAGTACAATACAACATTCATAAGTCAATAGGATCACCACTGAGCAAAGCTTATTCAAGGTGCTCCTATGTTGTTATAAGTCATAGTGGCCCCCATGCTCTTCCTTCATTTCTTGGAACTGGAACCCTGTGAATCATGCATGAAGGCTGTCAGAATCTAGTAAAGATGTTTCATGCAAATATAATCAAGGTTTCTTGTATGCATAATTATTTGGGATTTTGTCAAAAAATCATTATCTGCACAATGTTTTACCAAAAATTTTGCATCTAAAGGATAAAGCCACTAAATATTATACTTAGATTGATCTTTGAGCCATTAAATCTTATGCCCAAAGTTTTGAGGCATTGAATGTCATCTCAATTCATCTTCTAATTGGCTAGTTTATTATCTCAGGTCAATATTACGGTTTATGCCTCAATTTTATCACTTTTTATAATTATATATATGAAATTTTAACTTGTCTAATAATATATTTAATTGAAAATTTAGTTGTTACTATTTACTTTTTAATTAATTTAAATTTATATTATTAATTTATTAGCACAATTAATTAGAGAAATGATTGTCTATAATCTTAAAAATTTGATCTAACCTTTCATAGATGGCTATTAACCATCCCTTATGAAACTGTGAGTGGCAATCTACTTTAAAAATTGTAGATCACACAATCTACTAACAATTGTTTATGGTCATCTACAACTCTATGGGGGTTGTATGAACCCCCTAAGGCCATGGTTGTCATCCTTTGACGAATTGTCTCTATTAGATTAACGTTATAAATTAAAGTTAATTGAGATATAGATGGTAATAATTAAATTTTTATTGGATGTATAATTAGATAAGTTGAAATTTTAGGTGTATAATTACAAAAAGTGGTAAAGTTGAAGTATAAATTATGATATTGCCTCTGTTATCTTTAACAATTTTTTATTAAAAAAAGTAAAAGTATAAACAAATAGAGCTAAAAATAGAAAATTTGGTAATTAAATGTTCCATTGAATATGATATTAAACAATTTTTCAATTATGTGAGAAGGAAGAGAGGTGGGGAAAGGCAAAACATCACAGAAAGAGGGAATCGCATTAGTAAAGAAGGTCGGATGTTTTGATTAGCTACAGTCTCATCAAGTTAGAAAACCTTTTCTCAATTTTCTCAACTAGCTATTAGTTGGGACGTTTAAAGATAAATATGATAAGATTTAAAATTCTTCATTTTCCTTTTATAAGATACCAGTGGATGATACATTTATGTTGTGTGTGTAAAAAATACAAAAAGAATTTAGACTAAAAATATAGAAGAAAGCAAATCGTATATGTAGATGTAACGAGTTTTTCAAATAATATTAATATTGGATAATTAAAATAATAGATAAATAATAAAATAATAATGAGAAGTAAGTATGATAGAAAATAGTAACTATATAATTGAACGTGATAATTGACAAAAAGTATGATTAAAACTAAAAAAATATCAAATTGTTAATTATAGATAGTTGAAAAAATGTTTTTAGATATTCTAAACAATTCAATGCATACCTTCTTCTTGGGCTGATGCTTGGATTCGGCCCTCTTAGGGGTCTGCTTTGATGCCGGTGCCTTGGTGGAGCTGGCAGTGGGCTTGGGGCCATCGTGTTTTGCCTGGGCCAGGGGTTGGGTGGTGGCAGGTTTCTCAGCCTTGAGTGATGCCATTTTTTTTTTCCTTTGGTTTAGCGGGAGAGATAAAACCTAGGAACTTATCTGCCTTGCTGCCCTGGTAGCAAATTCTTAACACCCACTTCTCGATTTATAGTAAATTTGGAAGAGCTTGAAGGGAATAAGAATAGCTGCAACTGAATGAATGAACTCATCAAATAGTGCGAGAGATGTTGATATGTGTATCGGATGCTTTGCTTGAGAATATATAATATATATATTTTTTCTCTGACAATATTTGATGCTCATTATCTTCTTCCTACATAATGTATCCTCAAAGCATATTTGATTCTACCTGATTGGTCGACTGGAACAACTAATACCGTGATGTTAAAACATTTCACCATCAGAATCCTCTATGAAAGAAATAATTAACCAAATGCAAGGAAGCACCAAATTAGGTACGTATATTTCCCTTTCTTCTTTCTGGAGTTTGTTATAATTAAAACTGTAACATTGTTAAGGATTATCTCGGTGATCTTAAAAGATTATTTATATTTAGTAACTTTTAGTCCTAAGTCATGATGAAAGATGACAGTAGTGACTATTATTAGTGAGGGTAGTTAACAATTATGGATAAATGCTAATATAAAAATTAGGAAAATGAAGTTTCTTTTTTTTTTTTCTTTTATATATATAATTTCATGATGTTTAATTGCCACCTCTAGCCATTGCAACTCTCCTCATTGTGTACCACTAAAAAGCACTAGTATTAACAACCTCTTAAGATGATCATAATTTTCATCGTTATTATTATATTTGATCATTATAAAATTTTAATTGTAAGAAATAACAAACGAAAAAAGAAAAAAAAAAAAAAAAGCACAAGCACATCCCATAAATTAAGCACGCCCTAAATCTTGATCCTTTTGGCACAAGTTGTAATAGTGTATAGCCATAGTCAGTACCGTACCGTAGCCCATGCAGCCATGCCCATCCAAGGGATTCTTCCATGTTTATACTTGACTAATGGTTTTTTTCCTTACTACTAGACTTTTTTTTTTTTTTTCCCACTCTCAAATATATTTCTTGAATTAGAAGATGGAATTATACAACATAAATTATAACCGCCATGTCTTCCAATTGCATGTAGCACGTTGAAGGTAATTCCTTGCTAAGAATGATTAGTTCCGAATTTATACCCTTGGCATGTTAACATTGTGCCTTAAATTAGAAACTATCGGTAAATGAGCAAAAACCTCGGCTTAGTAATATGGAAATTCGTATATATAGTTAATAATCCGTATTATCATATCGTGTTTCATTTTTATATCTAAACGGATTTATATTAAAAAAATTTGAAATCATAACATGATTTATTTGTTAATTATGTATGAAAACTTAAATTTATGATTTAGTATATCTTGCATTCGAGTTAGACCCGTTTATACTAAAACTAGCAATTTATATTATCATATCGTTTCTTGTTTTTGAAGTTTAATTTTATTTATCAATTAAAAAGCTATAATGAAATCTATTAAAATATTTATATACACAAATGGAAAAAAAATGATAATAATATTTAAATTTTATAAAGATAAATGATATAGTATCTTTATACTTAATATAAAATTACAACCTAAGAAAAGTTTTAGTAAAGAAAAACTTATCGAAAGTAGAAAATACAGAAATTTAAGTTATATAACATCACTGAATTAAATGGAATCATCGATTAAATAGATATTAGTATTATTGCCAGTACTGATTTTTAAATTTATTACATTGTTTGTAATATTTTCAAGAGAGAATGCTAAAAAATCTGTACATAAATTTGTAATATTTTGTCTGTTTAAATTACGATGTAATAAAAAGAATATATAGTATTACTAAATTTAAGTTACATAAGATTACTAAATCAAGTAGAACTATGAGTTAAATAGATATTCATTAGTGTTAATTTCTAAATTTATCATATTATTTATTAGATTTTCAAGGAAAGCAATAAAAAAAATTACAAAAAAAAAAAAAAAAAAACTACACAAGTTTGTAATTTTTTTTAAAAAAATTTAAACCGTAATACAACAAGAAAAATACATAGTTAAAAGTAGTGAAAGTCATACCTTTAATTGAGACCCTTGACTGGAAAGAAAGAAATGATTTGTATAAAAAAAATATTGTTAGTTTATTTTTTTTTTAATCTTTTAAAGGGAAAAGCTAATTATATGGTGAATATAGGAGAGTCAATTACCTCATATATATGACGCCGATTTGCTGGTCGCGATTTGATTTCTTGTCGTAATAGATTGATGTCAGTGTCTTTCAACTTTCTAAACTCGAATGCCTTTTTTTTTTTTTTTTTTTTTTTTGTAGAATCCTTTAATTAGGAAGCTTGTTTCTGTTTCAAGACACCAGTGACACTGGATTAACAACCAATTTTTGTAGTGATGCGTGAGTGAGATTACATAAATATTAGGACATATGCAGATGTTGACAAATTACTAATAAAAATGTAATCATGTATTAGCGCTTTCTACTGAGACTGCTTCATATCGTGGTTTTTATCCACAATTGTAGACATGTTCGTGGTTCTTGGGTTTACATTTAACACTATCCTGAAATGTCGTGCTTTCTTTTTTTTTTAAATAATTTGGATGATGATGCCGTTCACTTCTAATACAACACCATTGATAGTTAGAAAGCTATTGGTTGGGTTTATTCCGCGACAATTTGACCAAGTGGGATACATAGTCGAACAATTTCTGGAAAAAATCCATATCTCAGATGGAGAATTTATAATCTTCTTTTTTTCTTTTTTGCAAAAATTGAGCATAAATACAAACTAAATAATGCATGTCATGGAGAAACTCGATATCCGATTTAGCATTTGCATCTTATTATAATAGCATATATAGCATCAAATATTTCTTCTTTAACACTAATTGTTTTGGTGAATATAGGAAAATAATAGCATTCGTTCCTGTAGTGGATTATTGTTATTACTTTATGCACCACACTGGAGAGCTTTTAACAAAATTATTCCTTGACAATTTGGCCGCGTGGGATACTAAGGAGGAACAGTTTCTAAACTGAAAAATCTATTTCTATATCCCTTATATAAAATTTACAACTTGTTTTTCAGCCAGATGATTGAGCATATTACCAACTCTAATGCTATTCATGGAGAAATTTGGTATTTGATCTAGCATATGCATCTTATTAATAATAGCATACGTAACAATAAAGAGGCAATGTTATGGTTCATGTCTCGATTTTATTATTTTCTCTAATTATATACTTGAAGTTTTAATTTATCTAATTATATATTAAGTAAAGATTTATTTATCACCGTTTACGTATCAATTATCTCTAATTTACACCATTTATTTAGGCAGTATAATTAGCCAATAGGGTAGCTGTTCATAGTGTTTGTCTGCATGTGTGTGTGTGTCTATCCGTGTTTGTGCACGCGTGTGCATAGTGGGTGAGTACGCGTGTATGTATAATTAGATAAATTGAAGCTTTTAAGTATATAATTGCAAAAAGAAAATAAAGTTGAGATGCATTGACTCTAACAACAAATATATGCAAATGTTGGCAAATTATTGGTAAAAATGTCTTCTTTGAGTATAAATAGTTGGATTTCCATCCTGTACAGTACTAAATTTTCTTAGCATCATAAAAAGAAAAAAAAAAAAAAATTGGAAGGATGGAACATAGCTTATCATTATTGTTGATGAAAAGCTCATACTATCGTACAGTCTATCTGGTAGGGGCTTTCAAAAATTAGTGCTTCCTTCTGAGTCTGCTTCATAGCATGGTTTCCATCCACCAATAGTTGACTTATTTAATGGCTCTCTAGCTTGCATCGAACACTATCTTGAATTGTCGTGTCTTTTTACTTAGATAATGATGTGGTATGCTTAACTTACATTGCTTTACGCACCACACCAGAGAGTTTTTGGTTAGATCATTCAGGAATGATTTGGTCACTTAGGATACAGAGGAGGAACGGTTTCTAAACGGAAAAATCCATATCCCAGATGGAGAATTTGTCAACAAAATTGAGCTAAAATTAATGCTCATTAATCAAGAGATAATGTGAATGGGAGACAATTTTAATGTTTATTTTACCATGCATGACACATTTTTACCATGTATAAGACATTGTCATGCATTCACATATTGTGTTCATTTAGAGAAAACACCTATAAATCTGCATCAATTCTTATCTTTGGAAATCATCCCAACATCTCACTTCTTTAGTTTGATAGAGGAGTGAAAGAGGGTGTAGTCCGTTTTTCTCTTATTATGCAAGACAGAATTAAGTGTTTTCACCTTATGTAATATAGAGAGGTTATAATACTAAAATTCTCATAATGAAATTCTTCTATCTTTACTCATGTTTTTACCTTATATTTAAGGTTTTTCTACGTAAAATCTATGTGTTTGTTTCCCTTATTATTATTATTCTCAAATATGTTAACTGCAATCTTATTCTATTCAAGCATATTCATAGGCAATATTCTCAATAAGTGGACCAAAGCTTAACTTAAGTGTGTATATTTACTTATGGTATGCTTGGTGATTGCTACTAAAAGGTGGATCCTCTATATAAAAAAATAAGTTAAATATTACTTACCTTTGGCAAGTACCGAATATTGTTCATATACATAATAATAGTGTATGTAAAATGGTAGGAACTATTCTAGCGGCTTAAAGAAATTATAATAGAAGCAATTGTAACAAAATTTGAGATTGGGAGTAATTTCTCATTATGAAAATTGAAGTTAAAAGGCAAATTTACACAAAGGGAATTGCTTGGTGGCTATTAAATAAAGGTCAACAAATTTCATAGATGACACTAAGTGGAATGAAATGGACGGGAATATACTTTCAAATCTTCATCTAGGACAAGCATATGGGTATTGTCAAGCATAGAGGAGAAGAAGACGGCAAAAGAGATTTAGAATTACGTCACTAAATTATATGAGACTAAATCACTCTATGATAAAATTTTTCTTGAGAAAAATCTTTATAATATTCAGATATTAGAACACATTTCAATGAAAAAGCACATCAACACTTTGAAGACTCTATTTTTTGATCTTACATCATTTGGTTACAAAATAGAGTGAAGTGAGCATGTTAACCTTCTACTTCAAAGTCTAATTGGTTCATATGATCAATTCATCATTAACTTGACAAACAACGTCTTTATGAAAAACTAATCTTTGATGACATCACTACTACTTTTTTAGAAGAAGAAAGTCGCCAAGGAAAACAAGTAAACAAATGCACATCAAGTGGAGGCCTTAACAGTTATGTGAGAGAGATAAATGGAAAGTGGCTTAAATGGGAGAAAAAATGATTGTAGATCTAAGTCAAGAAACAAATGCTACAACTGCCGTAAGAAAGGTCATTTGAAAAAGGATCATTGAAACTTAAATAAAAAAAAAGTTTAAATTCTCAAGAAAACGTAGCAAGCAATTCAAATGATGGAAATATTCTATGTTGTGAAGTAGTAAAGACAACTTAAAGCAAGAAAAGATTTGCTAATGTATAGCTCTTCAATTGATGAGTTATTTTTCACATGACCTCTCATAGCGATTGTTTCAATCATTATGAACCTACTGTAGGAGGATCTATGTATACCTATAATGACCATGCTTAAAGATTGTCGATATCGAGAGCATTAAGTTGAAGATGGCCAAAGAGAAGAATTTATTATTCTTAGGACAACTAGATGATTTTAGAGGCAAAGTTGAATTTGAAAAAAAATAGATAAAATAATTTGTTAGAGGAGCGTTGGTATTTATGAAGGGAGAAAAAAAATAGTTGTAATTTTATACATGTCAAAAGGAAATACTATAAGAAGCAAAAACATCGATTGCTTCGAGCAGCTTAATTAAAAGATCTACGATGATGTGTCATCAAAAACTTGGCTGCATATCTGAGCAACGAATGAAAGTTTTTGTCGAGAGAAATCTACTTCCTAGTTTCACAAAGGTTTTGCTATTTTTTTTTTTTTTTTGTGAGAATTGTGTTAGCAGCAAATAGCACCGGTTAAAGTTTAACAGGAAGAATCATATCGAAAAAAATCAACGTTTAAGGGTAAGTTCAAATAGATGATCAATGTTTAAAAATGTTCAAATAAGAGATCAAATAGATTATCAACGTTTTATAAAGTAATTCAAATAAAAAATCAACGCTTCATAAAGTGATTTAAATAATTTTATGGATTGACTATTATAAATTCCTTATTTGAATCATTTTGTGACTCATTGATCATTTATTTAAACTTTTTAAAACGTTAATTATTTATTTGAACTTTTTAAAACGTTGATTCCTTATTTAAATTTACTCTAAAATGTTGATCCCTTTTATCGTAATCCTTCAAAGTTTAACATATTGAATTCTAAAAGCAAAGTTATTCTAAGATTAGTTCACTCTAATGTTTGGTAAGCACCAATTTTGCCCCTAGAAGGAGTGGAGCATTTCATATTCTTCATTGATGATTATTTTAGTAGTGTTAGGTGTATCCTATTAAGAGGAAAGCAAATGTATTTTTATTCTTCAAAGTTTTCAAAACATCTAGAAATTAGATCTAGCTTTTGAGGTTTAATAATGGAGAAGAATGCAGTGATGAACTTAATAAATTTTGCAAGTAAGAAGGCATCAAAAGACAATTCACTACAATATACATTCCTTAGTAAAATGGAGTGATGGAGCAGACAAATAGGGCTATTAAAAAGAACAAGAGCAATGTTGGAGGCTACAACCTTAAATAAGGCACTTTAAGTAAAAGTAGTTAACACTACCTGGTACGTAGCAAGTCGAGTCCTGTTAATAGCAATCAAATTAAAGACATCAATAGAGATGTAGATTGGTAAACCAATTGATCATATAAACCTCCTTATATTCGAAAGTCTATTGTATGTAATGTACAATGCTCCAAAAAATAATCAAGTTGGATCCAAAATCTAGGAAATGTTTGTTCTCGGCGCATGTGATGCTATAACAAGGTATCGCTTATAGGATCTCATTGCCCATAAGGTCATAGTCAGTAGGGATGTTATCTTTACAAAAGATAAGTAGCAAAGTGAAGAGAACAGCACTCCAAAAGAAAATTTAGACACTATAAGTCTACAAGTAGAGGAGGATTTAAAATAAAATGATTCCTTTAAAACGACACTGAAGCACGAGGAACACCATGGAAACAACCTGAAGCTCCAAAAATGTGGAAATCAAATAGTATAAAGGGAATTGCCCAGTTGACATTTTGGTTATGCTATCAAAAGCAATGTTGAATATTGTCTTCTAATTGAGGATGAAGAGCCATTAACTTTTCAAGAAACAATGAATAGTCCAATTATGTCTCAGTGAATGACTGTGATGTATGAAGAGATTGAAGCTCTTCATAAAAATAAACTTGGGAGCTTGTGCCAATATTACAAGGAAGGAATCCCAATAGAAATAGATAGGTTTATAACATTAAGAGAAATAGTAATGATTAAGTATACCAATATCATGTAATGTTAGTGGTAAAAAGATATGCTCAAAAGGAAGGGATTGACTTTAATGAAATAGTTTTAATGTGGTTTGACTCACAACTGTTTGAGTGGTCCTAGCAATATGTGTGATGTTTGATTTACATATGGAGCAGCTAGATATATAAACATCTTTTCTTAATGTTGATTTAGAAGGAGAAATTATATGCTCCAACCACACATATTTGAAGAAAAAGGAAAAGAGATTTTGGTTTGAAAATTGAGTAAATCTTTGTACCGTTTAAAATAGACATCAAGGTGTTGGATTTGGTTCCTTCATAATGTACCTTAGATACGACATACTTAATGCAAACCCTTATGCATATTATGAGAGATTTGGAGAAAAATGGTTTTGTTATCTTGCTGTTGTATATAGACGATATGTTAATAGCTAGCCTTAACAAAGATCATACTAAGGAATTAAAGGTACAATTGGCTAGGGTTTGGAATGAAGGACTTGGGACCAATAAACAAGATTCTAAGAATGCAACTAAGATAGAAATAATAAGAAGATTTAGTTTTCTCAAAAGAATTATTTGAAGATCTTGCAGTGTCTTAATATATGTAAGATTGTAAGACAATCTCTACCCCACTTTCTATTAATTTCAAACTATCCTTCAATATGAGTCTTAACAATGAATAAGAGGGGAATGAGAAGGCTTGAGTACCGTATGTATCAGTAGTTGGAAGCTTAATATCCACTATGGTATGTACAAGACCAAACATTAAACATGTAGTGGGTGTAGTCGATCAATACATGGTGAATCCTAGTAGAGAGTATTAGAATGCTATAAAGAGGATTCTAAGATACAATAAAAGAACCTCAAATCTCGCATTATGTTATGGAGGATCATACTTAACTATTAGAGGCTATGTTGATTCTTATTATACAAGAGATCTTAATAAAAGTGAATCCATCATATGTCATTTGTTTATACTTGCTGGTAAAACTATATGTTGGGCCTAAAAACTGCAATCAATTGTGACTATATTGACAATAAAAGAAGAATATGTAGTAACTATACAAGCCAGTAAAGAAGTAATATGGTCAAAAATGGTCTTAGGAATTTGAGTATGAAGAAGAGATAATTTCATTGTTTTTGTGATAATGAAAGTTCATTGCATCTTGCAAAGAATCTAGCTTTTCATTAGAAAATAAAGACATTTGAGTTCAGTATCAATTTTTTCATGAGAAAGTTGAAGAAGGCACCGTACATATATAGAAGATCTATACTAAGGACAACATACCAAACTTTATGAAAAAGATAATCAATAATGATAAGTTCTTTTTTTGGCGTTAATTCTTTTGTGGCCTAATAGATATGTAAATAACATGAAATGATAAGGTAGAAAGAATGGTTTGAAGAGATTATTGATCTTCAATCAAATCCTCAAGTGGGGGATTGTCAACAAAATTGAGCTACAATTAATGCCCCATCGATAAAGAGATAATGAGTGGAAGAAAATTTTTACCAAGCCAAAATGTTCAAAAAATAATTTTACCATGTAGAAGACATTATCATGCATTCATATATGATGTTCACATTAGAAAAATATATAAATAGGCCTCAATTCTTACATTTATAAATCATCCCAACATTTCATCTCATTTTTTTTTTTTTTAATTTGAAAGGAGTGAAAGAGATTATAGTGAGTTTCCTCCTATTATATAGAGCGAATGTTAAGTGTTTCCTTCTTATATAATATAGAGAGGTTATAATACTAAAATTCTCATAAGTGAAATTCTTCAACATTTACCCATGGTTTATTTATGAATTTTCCACGTAAAATTTGTGTGTTTTATTTTTTTTAATTATTATTCTCAAATTTATTAGTTTACCTTATTTGAGCCTATTCATTGGCAATAATTGATAACAAAATTTATAACCTAATTTTCAGCCACAGCCTTGATTTACATTGTAGAGGATTGAGCAAGTGAAAAATCAACCTCAAAACCATCATGAAAAACGATGGATGTGAGATATTTGTTTATGTTTGTGCTATTATAATAAGATGCAAATGCTGGTTTGAATATTAAATTTCTCCATGACTTCCACATGAAAATGATCTTACTAGAGATTTCACTTACAAACTTAATGATATCTCATAAACTATAATTTTCCCAATTTTATAAAGAAGTTAAATTCTACTTTGTAACCAAGACTTTTTATTTATAGAGCACCAAAAAAACCTAACTTGATAACATTTTCAATTTAACTCAAATCCACATATATCTCTCTCTCTGTAACACTTACTACGTGAAAATGTCTGGCAGTGTAAAGGAAGGCAAGGGAAGAGCAAAGTACCAACATCTACCAAATCACCAAGCCTGCAATTTGTCATCTGAGAATCGAATCGTGCTAAGAGGAAGAAGACTATCAAGAGGCAAGGAAGACTCGGTGTTTAGGATAGGGTTAGAGTTTGGTTTTTGTAATCAAATTTAAGCTTTTGCTTTTGAGAAAAAAATAAATAAATAAGTTGGTTGGCAATCAGATTAATTTCAATAATATGTAATTAACTTATGGTTGTATAGTTTTGGTAGTTAGATACAGTTAGTTAGTTGTATTTTTTATTTTTTATGTTTTTTTTGTGTTTTGTTTTACTTGCTTCTGCAGTACTTGAAAATACATAGAGTTAACTGAATGAATCCATTTTTACGAAACAAACACTTTGTCTTCAAACTCCTCTCAACTGCAAATGTTGCTCCATGGCTGATTCGAATGTCTGGTAGTATTTTCTTGTAATTCTGATTTTTCACAGTGCGTGATGCCCATTTAATCGAATATTGGACCAATTTAACGTTATTTTCTTTAATTAATGTTTGTAAATGAATATTTGATATGTCTTCAATCTTGTTGACATAATGAATTGGAAAAACTAGTTAAAACCCGTGCGACACGTAGAAAAGATTGACATGCACATTATTTTTATAAAGACATATGTCAAGCTAATTGTATACTATTATATAATTATCCTGTAATGAATGACTTGAAATAGATGGACTCAATACTATCTCTTTCTTGAAATTATTTATGCAATCAAAGTTCTTGGAAATGAGTTATTTATAATGTCTTATCATTCAACTATCATTTTTCATGGTTCATACTTGGCAATGAGTTTGCTTCTTAAAAATATAAAATGTGGAAAAAAAAAAAAAGTTTTATGAAAGGGCAAAACGGATGAAGAAATTATTTAAGCAAGTTAAGGTCATAAAAATGAATTACTCATTGAAATATCCAAAATATAGAAAATCTATTTAGTAACTAATATTAAAAGAAAAAAGGGATAAAAAAATCTTACTAAAAGTGAATGGTTAATAACTAGAATAACCCTACTTATTGATTTAGGAGTATGGCTATTTTAGTAGTACAATACTATTAGATTTTTATCAGGTTGCTGATTAGTTTACTTAAATGTTCTTGTTGTCTATAAGATTCTGTTAGTATAGTGAAACGAAGAAAGTTGGACCTTAAAGTGTCTACGTATGTAGGCTTGCAAAACAAATCACAGTAAGAAGTGTTGGGATATTATTCGATATAACCACTTTCATATTTAAGTGGGAAAGTGTTTGAGGAAAAAGTAGTAATTCTAGAGAGCTCAAGAGTAAGTAAGTGTATAAAGGTGGTTTATTGTTGGTGTGATACCTCTATTTATAATAGCAAGCTAGAGAGAATATGGAGACTACTTTTTTGTGATAGAGAGGAGATGTGTCCACTAAGTATAGAGAATGTGCATCATGTTGATAGTCATGGCTCGAGAATCCATTGGCTACGTTGTTAACTAAGTCAAAGAGCCTTATCCGCTATTATGCTTTGTTTGTCCTTAGCCTAAAGAGTTTGACCTTGGATAGTATTCACTCTACTATCTATTAGAGCTTCATACAAGTAAGCCATATGTTGGGATAGGTCGGTCAAAGGAGGAAGATATCGGCCGTTGGCCAAATTAAGTCAACCCATGGCATTTTCAAGCCGGTATAGGACTAAGGAATCTATATCCAAAATCTTCTTATCAATAGTCTCTAAGATTAGTAGGATGAATATTATAGTAATTTACTTTATTAGGATAACC
This sequence comes from Lumnitzera littorea, assembly GCA_024138015.1. Lineage (NCBI taxonomy): Eukaryota > Viridiplantae > Streptophyta > Magnoliopsida > Myrtales > Combretaceae > Lumnitzera > Lumnitzera littorea. The sequence goes on along the minus strand of JAMXBB010000005.1, from coordinate 23,269,130 downwards.
TAGCGGGAAAGTGGGATTATAGATACAATCAACTAGTCAAAATCTTTATTTTAAAGATGTACAACTTAATTAAAATAATAAACTTACTCAAAAGATTGTAACAATTAATATATTAACATTGTATACTTATAAATTATTTTAAACATGATATGGTTGATACCAATTCATTCTACAAAGATATATTACAAGCTTATATTATATTTTGGGTTCAATATATATATCTATCGATTTTAGAAAAAAATTTACATAATCATAAATTATATAAAAAATTTAACAAAATACCATTATTATATCGTATTTTAAAGATACGACATTAGTATTTTAAAACGTAGTATCTTTAAAATGTGACATTAACATTTGTATATTGTGATTATGACACATCTTAATGCGATATAAGTATAAATACACTAATTTCATAATTTGAAGATGCAATATAAGTATTATAAACATTAGTATAAATAGCTATATCTCATTTTTAAGATGTGATATAGTAATGGCATTTTAGTAATATTTTTTATTTAATTTGTATTTATATATTATTTATTAATTTTAATGATAAATACTCAAATTTCTCATTATATTTCATATGACCATTGATTGCATTTTCACTTTAATATATGAAATTGATATACCATTTAAGAAGAGTCACAACCTTTTCAAAGTATATAGAGTTGATCATTTAATATAAAATCATGTAAAGACAAGGCACATGTTTCATGTATACAAAATTGAAAGAAAAATATTGTAACGATCAAAAGCATCACTAATGGAAAAATGACAATAATAGAAGCCTTCAAAATTATATGTATAAAAGATATTAGATCATAGTTGTAGGTTTTGGGAAAATACTAATGCAAACAATATTGAAAAAGATATTATAGTAATATAGAAAGCAATGACGACTTTTAATAAAATATTAATAAAAATAATAGATAATAGATGTGATTTTTAAGATAGTACTAATGCTTCTAATTGAGGCTCCATGGCTCAAACAATGAAAAAAATCTTTAGATCTCTTCAAAGATTTTGAGATCGTGAGATTTATCATCTAATGTAATCGTAAATTAATCTTTTATATTATCATACAGTTGCAATGATTTTCTAAAACTCATCTACATAATATTATCTATCTTAAAAAAGAGAAAAAAAAAAAACTCTAAAATCAGAAGAAATGCAGCCTAAAAACACATACATACATAAATACATATGTTTGTGTAAAAGATTGATTGGCTATTATATTTCATGAAAATTTTTCAAGATCTCAAAATTTTTCAGGGGATCAAAATGTTACATTTTAGAAATCTATGCTCTTTACATAATTGAAAAAGTTTTCGAAAGATACCAGTGTAATTTACGTTCGCCCTCTTCCCCACCCCCCACCACAACCCCACCCCCACCCCCAAAATTTGGAACCTTTTCTTGGCACCCCCAAGAGAGAAATAGAACCTTTTTAAAGTATTCAGTAGTGTTATATAGGTTTTAAAATATAGTAATACAATCAATCTTTTTTAAGTATTGATTTTCTAAAATATAACAATGTACTGTAGTAAAACTGGACCGTGCAGAATATTATTTCGATTTTTTCCTAAAGATAATTGCCTTTACATACCTTCATAACATCTACTTTCTACTTCAGCTAGACGATAAATCATCTTCATTTGTCGTTTCGTTCCACCAATAGCATCCCCCTCGACGACCCGACTGCCTCACAAGATTACACACACTTAAATATATCTTAACCTACTCGACAGGCAAGGACCAAAAACACTAACAACAATCTTTCTAGGGCTATATGCAGAATAGAAAAACTAGACTGCACATGGCAAACAGGACATAGGGAAAACATGATATGGTAACTATATATACATAGTAGTGTTGTATTTCTTGCTGCGCTGAGGATGGATTTGCGCAAGCAAGTAAAGTCATTGATGTCCAACAGTAAAACAGATACAAAACAGCATCTCAACATTTTTGTAAATTCTATATGATGCAGGGTACAAGCTTTAATAACCCATGAACCACGCCTAGCATAGTATAACCATAGTGTGAACCACAAAACTTGCACAGCTGATTGAACCTCCAGCGTTGAGTACAGACCTCATCCCGTATTCCTCATTCCAGCAGCAATCCCGTTTATGGTGATTAACAGTGCATCTCTGAGCTTATGGTTATTAACATCTTGTCTGAGTCTCTTCAGTATCTCCACTTGCAACATGTTCATTGGATTTAGAAACGGGAGCCTGCTCTCAATCAGCCTCCTCAAGCTCCGGTTGTTCTCTGACAGTTTCCCATGGCCACTGACCACCAATACATATTTCTCTGTCGTTGCTAGCTCCCTCCTCAGTTCAGCACCGAGTATCTGTCTGGACTCCGAGACTAGCACTTCATCATAATGCTTCGCAATGGGAATATCTGCCTTACCTAAAACCATCTCTATAAGGTCAATGGTGGATTGAAAGAAAGGCCATTCTTTGTATATTGCTTGTAGGTCCTCGGTATGTCCCTTCTCGCAAACACCTTTTAAGCCAGCTCCAACTCCAAGCCAAGCGGGAAGAACAAATCTGGTTTGAGTCCATGCAAACACCCAGGGAATTGCACGAAGATGTCCAATACCTGTTGAGCTCTTCCTTCGCGTGGGACGGCTTCCAATGTTAAGGTAGCCAAGCTCAGCCTGTGGTGTTGCTTCATTGAAGTAAGCAATAAATTCAGGGTTTTCATACACGGTGCTGCGATAACTTTGGCAACTGATCTTTGAGATTTCCTCCATGAGGCTACGCCATTTTTCTTCTCGTGGTGGTTGTGGAGGCTGCAGAGTAGCAAGCAGCACAGCAGTTGTGTATATCTCTAATTGTCTTACTGCAGTCTGCGGCAAACCAAACTTGGCCTGCACCATCTCCCCTTGTTCTGTTGATCGAAGGGTGCCCTGTTAAGATATTAAAAAACAGCAATTAGGTTAATGATATTTTCAAGTTTAAAGAAAGTAGTAGGTTAGATATGAAAAGGATCCCATGTTAGTCAACTCCCTGTACGGGCATGGAACAGATACACAACAGTTTATACAAATAAAAAATATATTGGATGAGTAAGATTATCACAGCAAAATGACATACAGACTATATCGACCAAAATTGGACTATATGCCACATCTCACAAGAACTCGACCAGATATAACTAACCATGACAGAACCAGGAGGCTGGGATTGAATAGCAAGATATGTGGGGCCTCCACCACGTCCAATGCTCCCTCCACGACCATGGAACAGGGTAACTTTGATACCATACTCATTGCATGCAGCCACAACATCCTCTTGAGCTTTGTAGAGTTCCCATGCAGCGGTAAAGCGCCCAGCATCTTTGCCAGAATCAGAATATCCAACCATTACCTGTGACATTTGTCCATCAGTTCACATATGAAAACAGTGTAACTACTCTATCACCAATGATTTTCTATAAGCACCTCTTGGTGGCTGCTATGGTTTCTTATGATGTGCTCCCTGTACCAATCAATGGACAATAATTTCCTGATCACTGAACCAGCACCTCTAAGATCCTTCACAGTTTCGAAAAGAGGAACTACCCTCAGCCTGTTCCACAAGAAAGAAAACATATCTCTAGTGTGAATGAATAAAACCTACTTATGGTTAAAAAGGAATTTCAAATGTTTGCTAATCTATGTTTTCTCCAGTTACATGGCTAGTGTTCACGAACTTACGTTCCACCAGGACATGGTCTGCCCAGCTCTCCACTGACAGCAAGTCGTGCATCTTTCTGCAACAGCTCTACCGCAAGAACATCACTTGCCTATAAGAAAGTGAACCAGGCATAATTTAACATTAGAGAAACCAAATTTGAAAACTTATAAGGGAGAAAAAATAAATTGCTTCCAACAATATATGAGTGAAGGATTGAAATACACCATTGATCAAGACAAGAATTAACCATACATTGGAAGCCATAGATATGACATAAGCACCAAGAGAGTCACTTCCCAGCTCTGCAGCAACTCGGAATGTATCCAGAACTTCTTTGACATCAGGGGCTACCTGAGGCCACAAGTAAGTGTCACACAAATAAATATGGTAAAAGTGGGACCACAATTAGAAAGCTCATAGCAAAGCTGCCAACAAAAATGTAGACAGAAATGTTTTCTGAAATGTAGTTTACTTTTTATCTTTGAGAAAGATTATTAGAGCTTTGGTGGTGAACAATATGGGGTAATAACTATTTATCTTTCAACCAAACTTCCATGATATGTCCTTTATGCCCATAATGATCAAATCTAAGACGTTTAACAACCATATAATCAAAGACAAACCCATCCATATACCAAGATGCTACTGTCATAGTAATATATATGGACAGAATGAGCTGTTAACTAAATATTAAAGCCCCAGAATGATAAATAAAATAAGAGAACACTTAAAGTACTTACCAATGTTGCTTTTGACTAGGTACTATGCTTTATTGTCTGCATAATATTAGTTTTTTGTATCATAGAACATGAGAATCAATACACTACTGATTAAGCTTCTAGATAAATTAGTTATGGTATTAGTAATCACCTTATATGCCAGAATCATAATTTTCTGCCATCATGGAGAGACTTGTAAAAATATGACTTGCCAAATTCAAGATTTAAAAGAACAGTCACATAAATGTTTGGTAGCACATAAAAGGTGCATGTAGCACCTATAGAACACAGTCCTTTGGAGGAAATCTTTTTCAGTAAATCCTTCTGAGGAACTTTGATACCTTCCTAAGTATGTCTGACGTGGATCAATCAGAAAAATGTAAGGTAAAGTCAAGAAATGATGACTTGAAATTGCTCCTACATCAAAATTCATTAGGAAAAGCTCATGTTCATTAATCATTTTAACTAGAATCCTCTCACCGTCAAGTAAAGAAGCAAAGATAGATACCTGCTAATTCCAACAATATAATTAAGAACATTTTCCTGTCATCTAACATAAAACAACTTATAACTAATCTATGAAGACTTTACCTCAATTGTAGGTGGAACTAATGGCCGCTTCCCCTTTAGCTCTCTTGTTAGAAACTCTAGCTTCTGTTCTTCATCCCACTCACTATATGTTCCCATATCCAGATACCTAGTTATAGCATCTAGTGTTTCTGAATGCCTAGTGGACTCCTGATGTAATCCAAGATCTCAAGTAAGCGGTTATATTATTGATGAAACCTCCTGAATACCAGATTGATAGTCCCACTAACCTGCCGCAAGTCGAGCTTCATTAATACCATGCCAAAGGTAGCAACTCTCCTTATCAAGTCAGCAAGCCGACCATCAGCCAGTGCACCAGATCCACAAGATTGCTGCAAATGGCGAGTCATTTATGACTACTGGAGTTATGTAATATTGCATTCTTAACAAAAAGCATCTTATGAGAACTTAAACCATTACCAAAGACTCATAACAAAGAAGCAGAGGCTCCAAGAGTTGCTCCGTGGTTTCATAATAATCACAATTGTCACAGGGAAGATCCTCAAGTAAGATCTCCAGCCTCCTTCGTGTCCTCATAAGCTGAACTCAAATAGTGTATCAAATTTCACAACATTATTATAAGTGGTTGTTACAAATTAAAAGTCTATCAGCTCCTCCAATGTACTCGCAAAAGACAAATATGGTCCTCACCAAGCACCATAATGGATGAGCCATTTAGAGACATGATATTCAACTCTGAAACTATGAAAAATTTAGATCATACCGGTGGGTCTAAAATGCTTATGCCTTTATCAATTGGTTGAGGATTTGATTCAACAAAATCGTAGTCTTTCTTTACATAGAAAACCTTACTACACTTAATCAAGATCTAAATTCAACAATATCATCGTGTTTCTTCACATAGAAAACCTTACTCTACATGTCAGTCTTATCTAGAGACATAAAACTCAAAATGACAATAGGATTCTTTTATGCATTGATAAACTTATCTATGAAGCATTATAACACCAACTAGTTTACCTAGATTGCTTGTTTTAGTGATCCATAGCATAATCCATGTCAAAAATCTAATTGTGCAGTATTCTAATACAAGTGATGCAGCAGAAAATGGTGTTAAAAAAATACAAAAGCTTCCCCAATCCATTTACTATGATCATGAGGGCTGAACTAAGAGATTAAAGGATCAATGAGATATATTGAAATAAGAGGGGGAACATGTTTATAAATGGTTGTGTAAAATAGTATAGACATTATATAAGGTGACTAATAAAACAACCAATGCAAATTTAACTTGTGTATATCCTTGAAAGCAACAACCAATGCAAATGGTAACTTGTGTATATCCTTGAAAGCATCTAAGACCTAAAACCAGCTTCTCAGCAAAGCACTGGTTTAATACCTTCTCTTTTACATCACCAAGGACAATCCTGTAAGGATAGATTGCTGGTCGTGGAGGTGGACTTGGCTCTAACAGTTTCTGGAAGCTGGACCTCCCCATCTGTGACTCAGCAAATAATTTTCGCTGAGCTAGGAGCTGAGAAGGTATCATAGCAGAACTTCGAGGTGTCACAGGAGCCTGAAAGCCATTAGAATTTGCTGTATTCCCATTTTCAGATGATTTAGGTGAAATCTTCTCTGAATCATGGAATGTGGAATTTGGACCATCCTAGATATAAAAAGTCTTCAAAAATGAATAGGGCCTCTATTGAAAACCGAATGGAAAATAAATTTCTTAGAAACTCAATACTTTAGCAAAAATTGGTGACATGTAATCAAGAGGTAGAAGAGGTTGTACCTGACGATTCAGAGGCATGTAACCGGTGCCAGGAAGTTCTAGTTTTGGATATTGAGATTCAGCTTCATTGCACTCTACAAGAATGTACCATATCATTAAGCATCAGATTTGCTAGCATTAAAAAAATAATTGTTGGATCAACTTAATTAAATAGGAAGGAGCACATAGAATGTGAGGCTGCTTATATGACCCATATCCAGGATATATGGTAGCTGCAACTTTATAGTCAACACATGTCAAGTTCATAAAATGCTGCTCAACATTTTGGGTCTCATTGGCACCTGAATTTCAATGAACTAGAACTCTGAAACAAAAATAATAGGCAACGAACCAAAGAATATATCCCCAAATCTATAAACCAGAAAGTGATGTGTAAATATAAGACAGGGAACCTAACAGATGAATGGACGAAAACACACCTAGACTACTGCTTAGACACTCCTCTGCTAGTTTTGCTTCCAATTGAACTAGAGGTGAAACTACGTGAATTTCCCATGAAGCTATGTAGAAAAATTAGCTGCTTAAGATAGTCAGCAGAATGCTTCAATTTTGAAAGAGAAAGATAGGTAAACCTGGATGCACCTGTTTCTAGTAACGTTTCCATACAGCTTATGACACCTAAGATTTTAGTTGGAAATTGCACCTATTGATAAGTAGATAGTCGACTGCAAGATGAACCATCACAAAAATACTAAGCAAACAAAGGTCACATAATGTCTGGCCACTGCAGCCAATATATCTAAACGATCAACTTGGCATATGAAATAGGACTTGCTTTATATCTCAAGGCATGCCACCAACCACAAGAATGGCAATTATGATAATTGTAATATATACAATTATCATGAAGATGAAGCATTACCAAATAAAGCAAACAGGATTGCTTCCTATTTAAATGTACCCAGTAAATCGTTTGTTAAACTTACATAGCATAAAGTTGTCATCTGATAAAGAAAATATATTACTTCCATCTGTGAATTGTCAGATAGATTTGATAATGTCCTTTGCAAATCACTTGTAATTGATTAAATTGAACAAATCCTGATGAGCTATCAATGCAATTGCATCTTGTTAGGAAAGTTAACTCATTGCATTGTGGCCTTGTCCCATATATATCACTTGGCGATCAAGTTGAACATGACACTGTTTCACCCATTTTCTTTGATATAATAAAATAAGAGATATATAGAGAGAGATATGTCAATTTACTTTCCTGATGGAATATTTCATATTACTGAATGCCAGTTCAGCAACGAAGTTATCGCACATATAGCATTTTAATAGTGGACAAATCTTTCAAAACCATAATTTTTTACCACTTGCAGTTTGACTATAGTCTAGGATATATAGAGAAAATAATTTATATGGTAGGAAACATATTCAAGAAGAAGTAATCCAAGCAGGGGAAGAAAAAAAAGAGTAATATTTCATACCCGTGCAAGATGGTAAATCAGCTCCAGCTGGGAGTTTTGTTGGCAGAGGAGTTTGATGAGGCTTCAGTTGACTTGTGCTCAAAGATTGACTTCGACTTTCATGACGATCCTCCAAAGAAGTTTCTGAAATAAAATTAAAATGATTTAATATTGCAAGCAAGAAAAGTGATGACAATTTGAGCAATCTATTCACCATGTGTAATATCAACTATCCTCTTTCATCAGTACATCAATGATAGAAACTCCTATAATTAGTCTAGATAGAAACTGAATAACAAAAAAAAGTATGAACAAGCAAAATAAAAAATGACAGATTTTCTTACCATTTTCGAGTATTTCATGTGCTAGCCTTGACAACCTATCACTACACCTACTCATAGACAATTCAAATCTCAAACTATCAACTTCCCGGATGTAGAGATCAATAGCCATCCATCTAGACAACAAAGAGACATCTCTTGTAACCTGAAGAAATGAAAATAAAATTATTTAGCAAAGTTAGGAGACTGAACTGGAGCACAAAAGAAGAAGAATGTAACAATATGTACTGGCAAGACAATCAAAGATTAGCATTTACACATGATCATACAAGTTACCTATAGAAGGAGGAAGGCAAAACTATAGCTTTTATGAAAAGATATCTAAATTCAGAAATCTGCATCTCTTCTAGTGAAGGTAGAGGAAGGAAAGTAAGTGAAGATTTTAATAAGAGCTACCTTTTCCATGTAAATTTCAGCCAGAAAAAAAAAAAAAGGTCATAATAGCATCTCTCCTAAGAAAGGTTGCCAGAAGAACAATGGTACTTTTAGGGAAATGAGAGGACATACTATTTTTCCCTACAAATAACGTGAAAGTGCTAAGAGCTAAAGACTTGAGAATTTGGCCCCAGTATGTATACATTCTTTAATCAGCAGACCAGTGGAGACGATGAAAGAAAAAATGCAAGGTCTACCAAAACCTGCATATTCCATGAATATGAAAGTGATAAACTTGTTCAGTAGTATCAGTTACTCATTTTGTTATAGAAACGTAACATATTTAGAAACTAAAGATATCATTTATTTCCTGTGGTCCATTTCACTTTGAACTATTTGTTCTTTCATTACTTTTAGATGATTTTATGAGGAAAGAAACTGCTATCTCCATGATTGCATAAAATCTTTAAACTAAGGTCAGACATATCTTGTCCATTTATATGACAAAATACTCTACTACTGTTGCCAATTGTAAGACCACAAGCAGAAATTACCTTTGCTGTAACATTAGGATTTCCATCTCTATCACCTCCCATCCATGATCCAAATTTTATAGGTGTGCAAGTCAATGGAAGGGGTCTTCCAGTATGCTAATAACATTGGAGGAGGAAAAAAAAAAAAGAAAAAACAGAAAGTTATCAGAAAAAGTCATAGAAGAACATGTGCCATTTGAACAGTAAAGGGCTATGCAAAGCATGTCAAACAAACCTTCTTTAGAGCATTGCTCACACGACGTAAGTAATGAGGTATAGCTTTCCAGAGGGACTGCTCCACAATATTCAAGCCTGCAACGAACAGAGTACTTAGTTATGTACAAATGATACGAAGGGAAGCCACTATTGGAAAACCTTAAAAAAGGCAATTAGTATTACCAGCCCTAGCTTCATCAACAGGGGTCGGCTTGTGGCGCCTAAGCTCATCCGTTTCCCATATGGAAGTTATTTCTCTTACCTAAAACATATCAATGGGTCATGAAAAAGGAGGATTACAAACTCAACATACTTTCAAAGTAGAACACCATAGAGAGAGAGAGAGAGATGATACCAGATCTTCAATCACCATTTCTCGATCTTCATGAGTGAGATCAGGCCTATCATTATAATCTAGGAGATGCTGTAAAGGAGCAGTGTATTAATCACTATAACAAAGAGAGAACCACCAAACGGCTGCAATGGTACATTTCGAGCAAAGATCAAGAAAAGACTTACAGCTATCCTTATGTGTTTATATTGCAAAGTACGACGATTAATCTGAGTGGGATGGGCTGTGAGAACAATCTCAACCTCCTGCAGAAAACATGGAGATAATTCAGGATTACAGCTGTCACCAAATGTAAAACTCCATCTCATCCCCATGCACGCAATAAATGCTCATCATTAGTGTCCAAAAGAGCAAAGAGTGTTATTTATACCAGAACTAAACTACATAGAATATCAATCTAATATCACCTTTTCATCCAACAAAAAGCTTCATTAAGCGAATCAAAAAAGAAAATCACAAATACTTAAAAACAAAATCTCTTATAAATTCTGCAGATAACAAACAATGAGAGACCTGGTTGCAGACAGTATGGTAAAGCTTGTCAGGCGAGACTCCCCCTTGCAACAACCGATTAAAAATGTCATCGCAAGATTTTGATAGAGGTGTCAAATTCCGAGCTTTCCGCACTCTGTATATAAAATCATAAACCTCAATCACAAAGCCACAATAATTAACGATTTTCAAGATGAAAACTAGAATCCTCCATTCAAAATGGAACTTGTGTAGCTAACATGTTATTTACCAAACACAAATATAAGTCCAAGACAAAAAGAAATTTAGCTATTACTTTCTAAAATCTCAAGCAATGTATCAGGCATACAAAACTTTCCTGTCCCCAACCAATGCCGTACATGTCCCTACCAATTACATGCCACATACGAAGAAAACTTGGTGCAAGCATGAATTTGCATTTCCTTTTCCATACATGGCAATAGCATGTGATTGGTTAGGACATGGATGGAGACAACCTCCACCTGAAGACAGAGAAATTCAATTCATAGCAAGAATACGAATAGAAAAAACCGAACAACAACCATAGAGAGACAAAACAAAGCAAAATTCAAATTATTCCACCTATGATGAGTCTCAGCAATGCCCATAAGATTCAGATAATGGCTAAATGCACGAGCCAGTGTAAAAGCTTCCTCCAACGACAATTTCGATATATCGGAGGCCAGTTGTTTCTCCAATAACTCCGCGGCGTCCTCGATTCCGGTCATCCTCATCTCACATGCACTCTAATCACACATATAAACAACCAACCAAATCAATAAACACATAATATCAAAACTCTATACAAACTACAACTCCCTAATTAACCAAAAAAGAAAAGACACTAAACAACACACGATCCGTACAATCATTTCCTTTTCTCTTCTTATCTTCTCAGAAGATAACATGAAAATGCATGAGTTTCAAAGAGAAAGACTAGAAGATAGGGAAGATGAACAAAAAAACCTGAGCAAGAATGCGATTGCGTTGGAGCTTGTCCATGACATCACTACCAACTTCAGACTGTAACACATCCTTAAGAAGGCTACCGAGCAATTTGCAATCATCATCGAAGCTCTGGAAGGAGATCTCCTCGGCTATGTCGTCTGTTGTGTCCGTCATTGTTTTGCTCTTTCCTCCTCCTCCTCTGCTTCTTCTTCAAAGTGTATCTATAGGTGTTATATATAATTGTGTGATTTAGTGTATTTTTGGAAGAGACAGAGAAGAGAGAGAGAGAGTGAGAAACAACCAAAGGCAGAGATGGAGAGAGAGAGAGATATTGGGCATCATGAGTTCATGACGCATTTGAGTGAGTTGGAGACTGCACAAATCAGAATAATAGCTGATGGGAAAATGCCGTTGATTGGTAAAAAGGAGAAAATGTTCATTTTTTATGCACTATTTCTATAATGAATATATATTTTGATAGATATGAAATCTTAAAAAATAAATTTATTAATTAAAGAGTGCTTTGAGCATGCTAGACGGGACTCTTGCAAGTTTCCACGTAAAAAACATTTACCAAATTTTATCATCATTAACAAAATCTTTTATAATTATCGGATATTATAATAATTATAAAAGATTTTAAATACTAATAACAGAGGTAAAAGATGGTAATAGTTATTAATAATCATAAAAAATCATTAAATAATGAGTAAAACTCTCCTTTGAAAAAGAAAGGTATCTCCCTTTTTTAATGTATATATTATGGTTTTGTACTATCACATATTATTAATTGGTATGATTTCCTTTGACCATCATTGCTCAAAATAGAAATTAATTAATAACTATAATCCTGTGACAATATTACCATAAAATTTTGCAATTTTAAACTTTTGATTATAATAATTATTATATAATCATTTAAAGTTATCCATGAACAAATACTCTTGTGTGCAAATATCTTAACTAAATTTATAGACCTATTTATAAATCTATATACATTTATAAATCATTAAATTTTTTACCAATATGAAAAAAGGAAAGAATAAAAATAATTTGATTGAAAAGATAAGGGTCACGGATTATAGGTTATAGACTACACGGATGGATAATGGTGGCCACGCATTTGCATTTGCATAAAAAGGGTAATAGGAGAGGGGGAGGGAACAGAGGACAGAGAGAGATTGTAGGGCCGTTTTTGGTCTCTTGGTGGGCCTGAAAAAACTGTCTCCTCTTCTATCTTCTCTGCGCTCAGGTGTTTCCACGCCCAGAGAAAACATTCCTCATATAGATGATATATAAAATATAAATAAAATAAGGTAACAGTTATTTTAAACCCCATTCAGTATATAATAATCGTGAGTTATGATTTACTATATAGGTAATTCAAAAATAGTTAAAAAAGGAAAATTTTAGTCATCCAATTTTCAAATTATATTCCTAAACTCGAATTACATCGTGATTTCTATAGATAAAAGATCTTTTTTCTTGAGTGCTGATTATAGATTTTGCAAGAATAAGAGATAGTGATATAAACCAGTTTGATATTGATAGAAGAGCAGTATTTTTAAATATTTATAAATTTTTCCAAAAAGAACCGTTAATATTTTTCATATCTAAACTCCTATGTATGGCTCTAAAAAATTAACTTATGTTTCCCAACTTTAAATAATTATTTTATTCAATTCTTCAATCATGGGGCCTATTAATAAATTTGTAGATTATTGCCATACCCGTACGAACTACCATAATAAAAATATTTGGAATTTCTAAACGGTTATATTTAGATCCTTTTGAAAAAGTTAATTGCCTCTGCACAGTCTAATTTTGAATGCATGTCTTTATACAGTAGACCTGATGTAAACTATAAATAGTCACGATAAATGTTAGCAATGCTGCTAAAATTAAACGTCCGTATGAACGATGGTTTACCATTTCGCGTAAATTATAGAGATATATTGATTTTATATAATAGCACATCTATAACCTTTATAAAATATTGATAATGCAATTTTTTTATTAAATGCATCATAAAGCCAATTTTTATATTAATATATAAATATAAGTATATTTTATGACAGCAACATTAACTTATAGAAACAACATCAACAAGTTAATATATTAAATAAGTCGGTACAACTCTCCAAATTAAATAATGGATCGGTTTGAAATTTACAAATATATATATATATATATATTAACATCAACGATGTGTTTCAAAAGCATTAATATGCTATTTAAAAAATTTCTAAGCCTATGCATCTTTGAATATTATGATCAAAGTGCGGCGAAAAAATATAACTATTTGGGAGTTCCAAAACCGTCGAAATAGACGACTACAAAGGGCTACGCCCCGTTGTTGGTAAAGAAAACCGCCAAATCCCGATTACGTAACGAGAAAATATAATAATCAGTTAAAAAATCTTGGGGGGGGTTTGTTTCGTGGTCCGTCTATGGTCGAATCCTCGTCTGATAGAAAAAACCTTAATTCATAATAAAGATATTTTAATAATAAGACCAAAAGAGTTCGGAATCATAACTAAACCAATACTGATATCTGAATAAAATAATCAGGATCCTTTATCCTTTGGCACTCTCACGGGTCCCAATTAATTTCACAACGTTGGATTTAACTAGGGAAGAGAGAGAGAGAGACAGAGCAGTTGGTGAGAAAGTGGGGACGTGGAATGCGTCAGTGATCAGTGGTACCTTTTCGGGAAATGATACCGGTAGATTCCTTCGCACATCCTATTCGATTCCTGCACCAAATTAGTATTCCGCCCCTTACTTTACCTGCCCTAAGATTTCAATAATTAAAGCGTCTTGCTGTTTTATTATTCGGATAAGTACACGATTGGTTCTTTGATTTGTGGCCAGCATTATCGTTGCAAATTCTAATCAGATTTCATGGCAATGTTTCTTAGGTTCAACCAGATCAACCATTCATCGTATTCTGATACTAGGAATGCCACGTTAATACAAAAAAGATATTCATAAATTTGTGTACAGAATTTTTTTTTTTTTTTAAGGAGAAGCAAAAAGATATAAACACAGACAGAATACAAGACAAATTAAAACCGGAGCCAACCATGTCCTTATTAGTTCATCAAGTTATTTGTAGAGTTATTGTTCCATTAGAATTGCAAACAAAGTCGAAGTTGAATTTAGCTTTTAAAAGTATTAGATTTGTTGAAAATTTGTTGAGTTAAGTCGAGTTTTTATAGAGTTTAAAAATTATAAACTCCTCTTGCTATTTTAATAATTAAAGTCAACTTGCTGTTTTATTATTCGGATAAGTACATGATTGGTATTATGATTTGTGGCTTTCTTTATCGTTGCTAAATCTAGTTAGGTTTCATTTGGATTGGAATATTTTTTAAGTTCAACTAGATCAACCAGGAATGTCACACGAATTAAAAAATGTTAAAAGATATTCATATATTTGCATATACACTTTCTTTTAAACTAAAAATAAATAAATAAAATTAAACAAAAGAAAGCGAGCACAATACAAGACAAATTGCCTATTAGTCCATCATTTTATCTCTAACTTTTGGGCGAGCGAAACATTTATCATCACGAAGAAACCCCGGTTTGAGTTTAAAGGATGAATACACCCGTGGACTTTGATATCACAGTAAATTCAAAACCTCAAAATATTAGATTAATGACTACTCTTCACTTATAAGTATTCACTTTATCTATGTTTTCTCAATATGAGATTCTTTAACTCATGCTTGAATATCAACACTAATTACTATCCCATACATTCATTAGTAAAACTTAAGAGTGAGTGAGTATAAAATAGATAGGGTATAAGACTCTGCTCTATTGATATAAATGCTCAAATTTTGCTATCTATACTCTATCCTATGATATTTTGGAACTATTTGTAAATTATACAAAACATAGAATACCTTGTAGAACATATAAATATTTCTTTTCATAAATTTCGATATTGCTAGTTTCCATTTATTTTTCTTTTCTTCCAATCTTTTTCATTTATTTTTCTTTTTGATCATTTTCTTCACCAATCATTATTATACAAATATAATAATTTTAGTAAAATCTCAATCTTGACTTAAATTACTAAATAAATAATTGTAAATGAGACTCATTTAAGAGGTTGACTCGTTTTGGCAATAACAATATTTGTAGATTACAAATTACAATATCTCAATTTATGGTCAGTATCCATAATGATTCCCCATATATCATAATTACTAAATCCTAACATTTCTATTAAATCTTTTGCAAACCTAGTACAAACCTTAATCTTGGATAAGGGAAAAAGATACAAATACTAGTCTTGATTAAATCTTAACTTGAATAATTTTACATAAATTTATTACAAGATATTTTCCAAACCTAATATCAAGAAATTATTACATTAGATGAAAATAAGTTAATAACATATTTTATTTAGATAACTTAGTAACGTTAGACTTAATCAATGAAGAAGATACGATACAAAGAAAATGCAATAAAGAAAAGACTGAAAAGAAAGAGACTAACATGAAGATATCAAGCTTAGTCTAGAAAACTTATGTGTTGCATTTTGTTATTCTTTAAATCTATACAAATGAAATGGTATTCTTTTTTATTTATTAACTTTATTTAATTATTATCATATTATAAGTACAAAAAACCCTGGAACTTGTACTTTCTATACTTCATAATACATGTTCCAAGATAGGTATATAATATCTTGACCTCATACCTATGAAATGAACTACAATTACTAGGATAATAAGGATTGGTGTTCTTCCACTGATCTCCAAATACAAACAGCAGATAAAGCTATGCAGAAAAAATGTATAAGAAGATAGAAAATGGAAAGTTGCAGAAAATGGAATTATAATTTAACAAAGTTAGTTACATGTCTTATATACTGGTTATATTTCTAACTAACAGCTAATTAGACAAATAATTAAATGACATGTATATATATACCAACATCCCTCCCTCAAGGTAGAGCCATATGAAGGCTCAGCTTAAAGCAAAAATCTTCAAGTTTGATAGTAGAGACAAATTTGGTTAAGAAATCAACTAACTGAGCGGAAGAAGAAACATGAATAGACTTTAAAAAACCATTGGCAATATAATCCCTAATAAAATGAACATTAACCTCAATGTACTTGGTGTGATGATGAAAGCATAGATTAAGAGCAATTTGAATAGCAAATTTATTATCACAATGAAGTGAAATAGGTAATGGAATCTCCACATGCATATCGCGAAGAATTGAGGTAACCCAAATCAATTCTTTAGTTGCAACACTCATGCTGCGGTACTTAGCTTCGATGTCGGATGTATTAACTATACGTTGCTTTGTAGTTTGCCAAGAAAGCAAAGAACCACTAAGAATAACACAAAAGCCACTCAACAACTTCCAATCAAGTGAGGAAGACCCCCAGTCCGTATTACTGTAACAATGGTCCAAAGAGGTATCGGTGGAATAAAACAACCCAAGAGAGAAAGTACCTTTCAAATAGTGTAAAACATGTTGAGTAGCATGAAAATTAGTAACACGAGGATTTGACAAAAATTAGCTCAAATGACGAATCGAAAACAATAAGTTAAGGCATATAAGGGTAAGATAAAGAGGGCACCCAACCAACCTCTTATACGGCAAAGGATCCTCAAGCTTAGGACTAGTGTCACAGAAAAGATTAACACCAATAGGCAGGGGAATAGTAGCGAACTTACAAGCACTCAAACTTGTATCTATGAGAATATCTAAAAGAAACTTTCATTGAGTGATCATCATGCCATGTGGAGTGCGGCATAACTCAAGACCTAAGAAAAAATGAGCTTCACCAAAATCCTTTATGGTGAAAGCAAAATGAAGATCACTTTTGAGTTGTTGTATTGCTACAACACTTGTGCAAGTAATGAGTAAGTCATCAACATATACCAAAACAATAGCAAAGTCATCAATACCATGCCTAATAAACCATGAGCAATCATTTTTGGATTGAACAAAATCATGATGAAGTAGAAATTGAAAAATCTTATGGTTCCATTATCGAGAAGCTTGCTTAAGACCATATAATAATCATTTAAGCCAACAAACTTGACCAAGTTTAGCTTTAGAATAACCTTCAGATAGTTTCATGTAAATTTCTTCATCAAGAAACCCATGTAAAAAAGCATTATTAATATCCAATTGAAAGAGAGGCCAACCTCTAATTGTAGCTATGGCAAGGAGAATTATCATAGTACCAAGTTTAGCAACTGGGGAAAATGTGTCGTGATAATTAATACCCTTAACTTGGGTATACCCCTTAGTAACTAATCTAACTATATATCTTTCCACACTACCATCCAGTCGATATTTGAGTTTATACACCCATTTGCTTCTTATAGCCATCTTGCCTTTAGGAAGACTAGTAAGTTCCTAAGCATCATTATGTTCTAAAACTTCTAGTTCTTTATGCATAGCATGCACCCGTTCATCTATTTTAGCAGCTTATAAATAATAAAAAGGTTCTTGAGTTATTAACATAGATGCAAATGATTGGACAAAATTTGTTGGATAATGATCAAAACTGTGTGAATCAAAGAAAGGATGGGAAATGGTAGAAAGTAAACTAGAGGAAACAACATCAAAGTGTAACAAGACATTAGCAACATAGTCCTTTAACCAAGAGGGAGGTTTAGAAATTCGTGAAGACTTATGCACAACAATAGAATGATCAGTAGATAGAAAGGGTCTAAGATGAAGAGTAATATTAGTATCGAAAGAAGGAAGAATAGAAACTTCTACAGGAGAAGTAGGAAAATAATTAGTAATAGAAACTGACTATATAGAATCATTATAACCAAGTGGAACATGAGGAAATGAATGTGTAATAGAAATTGTGGAGGAATTAGACAGTAGAGCTGAATCACTCAATTAAGGAAACATATCCTCATTACCACATCTCTGCTAATTACTAGCTTCTTATATTTCAAAGCATATACACGATATCCCTTGACTCCATGTGCATATGCAAGAAATACTCCTTTAACTCCTCAAGGGTCAAATTTATCCATAGAAACAAGATGTCGTGTTAAAAAAACATAGCCATCCCACTACACAAAGATGATTAAGACAAGGTTGTTGACTAAACAACACTTTATGAGGTGATTTCCATCTTAACAACTTCATTGGCATCTTATTGATCAAGTACGTTGCTAATAATATACACTCTCTCTAAAAATACTTTGGTAAATTTTCACGAATTCTCAAGGCTCTATCCATATCTAAACGATGCCTATGCTTTTGTTTAACTCTTCCATTTTGTTATAGGGTATAAATGGTTGTCTTTTGATGCATAATACTAAGTTTATCAAACAAATGTTGACAATGATATGATAAAAATTCAGCTCCATTATTTGATCGAATTAATTTAGGATGAACAAAAAAATGATTAAAGACATAAGAAAGAAACTTGCGAAGAATAGTAACCAATTGTGACTTATGACTCATCAAATAAGTCCATGTACTTCCAGAACAGTCATGAACAATGGTTTTAAAGAAAGTGACACCAATAAAAGAAGGCTCTTTATATGGTTCCCAAATATCAACATAAAGTAAGTGAAAGAAAGAGTCCGAATATGAAATACTTTTAATAAAAGGTATGAGATGAAATTTCAACTTTTGACAAGTTTCACAGATAAATTGAGACATCTCAACATTATTACAGGGCATGATATGTTGAAGCTTAGAGAAAGAAGTGTATCTAAGCCTTGGGTGAAGCGAATGCAAGAAAACTGATTTATTAGAAGAAGAAACTAGCTGTACACAAGCTTTACTATTCCTAAAACACTTTCTTACTGACTACTTAAGAAGATACAATCCATTAGTCGTTAGCGTAGAAGCAACTAATTTCCTACTATTAAGTTCTTGGAAAGAAATAGAGGAAGTATCAATTGTTGCTATTAGGTTGTTATAAGCTTTATAAGCCGATAATGGATTATGGTTAAATTTAGGAACACATAGCACATGATGAAGAATAATGTGCTCATTTATCTTAATGGTATAAATGATATGAACTTTCTTCAAGGATCCATCTGGTAAATGAACAGAAATTGGGTTTTGTAGAGAAGTAATATTTGTAAGGAGAAATTTTAAAGGGGTCATGATAAGGATCGGGGATCAATTATGCGCTCTTGAGCCCAAGGGCTTTCTCAAGTGGTTTGCCAAGCTGTTCGAGGTGAGTTAAGCATCGAGGAGTAGTACTTATCTAAATCCAATTTGCTGAGCTACCTTGCACTCTATACCATCCAAGATATTGTAGAGGTGACTAACCGACGTGCTGAACCGAATACTCAGCTATACACCAGTCTAAGTGCCACATTTGAATACAGCCATTCCCATAATGCCGAGGCTGAGCTCACAGTGATTAGGAGCCGACCAATCCAACGCTAACCTCGAAAATGAGTTGCCCTTGAACCATCCTTAGTCCGGTCCTAATTGATTGAGCTACTGAATTGTAGACGTCAAACTAATTCGATCGGGATCCGCCCCTCTCGGATCACTGTGTTATTGGGACTTCACAGTAAAACGCGTGCGCACTAGCCTTTTCTTGACATCTATACTGTCATTTCTACAGTGAATATTCTTTTGCACGATTATGTGTTTTCTTGTAAATTATTCTCCTTTTCTTAGCAGTTATGGATCTATTTAAGTAGTTTTTTGTTATTTAAGATTTACCCTAACTAGGTACTATAAATACTTACATAATATAATAGTTGCAAAAATTAGATATAGAGAATATGCTGAATTTTGACTCTCTTGAGCTAAGTGTCTTTTTTACTCTTGAGCTACTCTTATTCAGCCCATTTGAGCGTAAACTAGTAACAAGTGACCTCTGGCTATACTTATGTATCATATCAAGTGTGACCCGAGCTCATATGAGGCATTGGTGTATCATATCCTTTATTAGTGCATAGGAACCCCTGCTCAACCTTTAACTATCATTTACTCTTCGAGCCATCTTGTAGCCCGGACCTACCCTATTGGTTATGTAAAATATTGAGTCCGTGTGTTTATCCATGGAATCCATATCATCTTAGTGTTAGAGCCTAGCTACATTCGAAGTTGGATTCTGCTATTGTGTTTTTAGAGTGGTTTGTTATTGCTTTTGTATGATAACGGTTCTATTGTTATCTTTGGAGTTTAGTAGCTGAGAAGTGTTCTGTGCTATGTTTTCCCTTGTTCTCAATATGTAAAAACAATGTGGTTAGTTATTCGTTAGTTATGTAATTGTCATGGTGATTGGAGTAATGGTTATTGATCTTCAAGTGGTATTATTAGACGTTAATTTTTATGAAGTAACCATCAATGTCAAACTTAAGTGTTCAAGAGGAAACGATTAGGAAATCAAGAAAGTGATACTTGACATGGCTAAGGACAGGAGAGAAGCTTTACACCTCAGTCAGTGAGTGACCGCTTGGATAGGCTTACTGAGTTGGTAGCTAGCTTAGTGATTGTTATCCAAGAAGATAGGCAGCAAGCTAAAAATAGTCCCACTAGGGAACGCGAACAATAAGGATGAGATAATGGTCAATTTAGCCGAGTTAATGCCCCAACTCGACAACCTTGAGCTGAAGGAGTTGGTAGAGATGCTAGACGAAGACTAGCGCTAGAAGAGATTGAAGAGGAAGCAGAAGGAAATGACGAAGCATAGGAGTATTACGAGCCTGAGGGGAGAAATGTACGAGCCCCTAGAATCGAAGGATTGAGAATGCGTATTTCGAGTTTTTTTGAAAGTGGAAATGCCAAAGACTACTTAGATTGGGTATATAAGATTGAAAAGCAATTTAAATGCTATGAAGTATCCAATAATGCAAAGGTTAGACTTGCTGTGTTGGAGTTCACTAGTTGTGCTGCCTTATGGTGGAAGAACTTGTAAGCTACGAGAAGAAGGGAAGGAGAATGAGATATTAGGAGTTGGGATGAAATAAAAAGAGTTATGTGGAGAAGGTTTGTGCTAAGCTATTATCTGTAAGATACCTTTATAAGACTACAAGAACTGAGACAAGGAGGATCAAGTGTGGACACTTACATTAAGGAATTCCAAATGTTAATGATCTAATGTAAAGTCGTAGAGCTAAAGGACTGAATTGTATTTTCATTTATTGGTGGGTTGAAGTATGAGATTGGGGATATCCTGGAAACCCTAGATGTTAGGACACTTGATGATGCAATCCAAGCAGCTTAAAGGATAGATCGAATAAGAAGATTCCGACCACATGTTGGTTAACCAAGCAGTAGTCAAATTGTTCCGAACAGAGCAGTGCAAATGGAACTAAGTAAGATTGTTGAGACCCGACCCATTACGGCTACCTGAACTGAAGAGAAGGAACCTCCGAGGAAGTTCAAAAAGGGATAAAGTTTTGGGAGGAAGACGAGTGAGATCAAGTGTTTCAAATGCCAAGGATTTTGACACATGGCCGCTCAATGTTCAAACAGGCGAACAATAGTAATCCAAGGCGAGGTGTCAACTATTGAGGTTGACAATACTGATGAAGGAGTAAAGGAGCTGAAATAAGGTAGACAAACCAAACTATCCGAGAAGGAATTTATCTACAGTAAGAAAGGTAACTTTATGTCGACTACTCTAGTATTGAAGAGGGTGATGAGCGTCAGTCCCGTATCTAAAGATGAACAAAGGGAAAATCTCTTCCCTATTGAATGTAAGGTGAATGAGTCATTGTATGCATTGATCGTTGACAGTAGGAGTTACACTAATGTAGCCTCTGCATTTATGGTTCAGCAATTGAAATTGCCAATCATAGCCTTCTCGAAACCTTATAAGCTTCATTGGCTTAGTAATAAAGGAGCCTTACAGGTGAACAAGCAGGTATCTGTACCGATTTGCATTGGCAAATATGGAGATGAAGTGCTCTATGATGTGCTACCCATGAGTACGTCCAACATTCTACTTAAGTGTCTATGGATGTTTGATCGAGTTGTTATGTATGACAGAAGGAAGAATACATGTTCTGTGGAGCATGAAGGCAGAAGGATGAAATTAAGTTCTATGATTGCTGAGTAAGTAAAGGTCATGCAGTCCTAATTTAGCTGAGCCCTGAAGAAAGACGCTTTGTTGATGACTCGAGTTGAGCTGAAAAGGAAGATGAAGTTCGAAGGATTGACTTACCTACTTGTCTGAAGGATTCTAAAGATGAGGCCCGAGAAGGGGTTGCTTATCGAGGTAAAAACCTTACTAAAGGAATTTGTTGACCTGTTTCCAGAGGAACTATCGAAAGGTCTACCTCTAATTCGAGGCATCAAGCATGTAATGGATCTATAGCTAAGAGCCATACTTTTGAACAAGCCTACATATAGGTTGAATCCCAAACAAGCTGCCAAGCTGTAGAAGCAAGTAAATGAGCTAATAGAGAAGGGGTATATATGTAAGTCTCTTAGCCCCCATGCTGTTCTAGCCTTATTAGTGCCTAAGAAGGATGGTTCTTGGAGGATGTATATCGATAGTCGAGCGATCAATTGAATCACCATTATATACAGGTATCCTATACCAAGGCTTGATGACATGCTAGATAAATTAAGTAGAGCAAGAGTGTTCTCTAAAAGTGACCTTCAATCTGGATACCATCATATTCGAATGTGAGAGGGTAATGAGTGGAAGACCACATTCAAGACACAATATGGTTTATATGAATGGCTTGTAATGCCATTTGGACTGCCCAATGTGTTGAGCACATTTATGTGCTTGATAAATCAAGTACTCTGAGAATTATTAGGAAGGTTTGTTGTAGTTTATTTTGATGACATTCTAGTGTACATCCCCGACCTGGAGACTCACTAAGAGCTTCTCTGAAGAGTCTTTGCAAAACTTTGAGTTGAACAACTCTACGCCAATATGAAGAAGTGTGACTTTTTTTTATCCGAAGTAATCTTCTTGGGGTTTGTTGTGAGTGGAGGTGGCATCCGAGTTGATGATGACAAAATAAGAGTGATCATAGAGTGGCTTGAGCTGACCTATTCTGCAGATGTGAGAAGTTTCCATGGCCTAGCGTTGTTTTATCGCCAATTCGTAACCGATTTCAATACGATTGTGGCCTCGCTTACCAAACTATCAAAGAAGAATATTGAATTCAGATGGGGAGAGAGAGAAAGGATAAGTTTTGAGGAAGTGAAAGAAAGGCTAACTATAGCCCTTGTCTTAGCTCTATTGAGCTTCAATGAGGTGTTTGAAGTAAAGTGTGATGCATCTAGACTAGGCATAAGTGTTGTACTGATGCAATAAAGCCAACCTATTACCTACTTCAGCGAGAAACTTTGAGGAGCTACGCTTAACTATTCTATTTATGACAAGGAGTTATACTCCTTAATCCGAGCCCTAACAATATGGCAATACTATTTGCTACCCAAGTAGTTTGTGATCTACACTGATCATGAGTTCTTAAGGTTTTTGAAGAGCCAACTGATGCACTGCCGATCAACGGTCCCATTACTCACACATACCTCTGAGGCCTTTAATCTTTCTCTTGAAGAATCCTCTTTCGGCAACTTGCTAATGACGAGAAATTGTACATCGAAGAAAAGTGGTTGAACTCCCTGAACTCCCCATATTGTCATATGTTAATCTGTACACTCAGTAATGATGATGCCGACCATTCCCTTACCAAGGACACTGTGCCAAGTACTTTGACAAACTGCTGTCAAGAATCTATTGCCAAGTGATAAGAGACTTACTTAAACGGTTGAGTAGTTTCTCTCAGCATACCACCATTTCTCTTGTCCTGGCTCCTTTAGTGCCGCAACATTTTGACCATTCCCGCCTACTGTACTTAGAGAATATTCGTATGGGACTAATGCTGCACTACCAGTTATCCACCTTATCTAACATTTAACTAATTTTCCATTTTTAGTTTGTTATCCTTTTTTACCCTTTTCGTATGTATTAGGAATCCCCTTTTTGTAAATACTTTCTTCTATTTTCTTTATTTGTGATGCTGCCATAGGGACTTACTATAAATAGTCCTTTTCTCTTGTAAGCAAGGGACAACTTACATCTTAATACTGAATACTCTGCTCTTGTGAGACAATCCTCTCCAAGTCCATACCCCTTACACTCTTATCTAATCTTGCCAAGTAGCTCAGGATTACTGGCAGATGGACCTTAACATCGACTTGTACACCATATCAAGTTAGGTGTCAAGTCGTGTTGTGTTCGTTGGTGAGTCGCATCCTCCAAGTAGCTTCACATTAGTTACTGTAATTTTCTTTGATATCTCGAACGACCCATTTTGGTTCAATTCTGCCCCAGAAAGTCCTAGTGATAACCGAGCTCCTAGGTACAATACTAACCCAAACTATCCCAGAGACGAGCTAAATAGATCGAGTTCATGGAGGGTTTTTCTTATATCATAAAGTATAGGAATGGAAGAAACAATGTAGTAGCCGATGCTTTATCAAAATGACATACCAGCTTGACCAAGCTGTAAACAAGGCTACTTGGTTTTTCAACCATAAAGAATCCATATGCTGAGGATCCATATTTTAGTCCAATCTATGCTCGATGTGAGGAAGGATAGATACTTATTCAGGAAGAGGAAGCTATGTATCCCATCCTGTTCCATTAAAGAATTGCTAATGTGCGAGGCGCATGGAAGGGGATTGACAGGATACTTTGGCCAATGCCGAACCCGTGAGATACTATCCTCCATATTCTTTTGGCTAAGGATGAAGAGAGATGTCCAATCCATACTAAAAAAGTGTACGACCTGCTAAAAAGCAAAGAGCTGAGTCGAGCAAGGACATCACCAACCCTTACCGATCCTGACTAAACCATGATCCGAGTTGAGCATGGATTTTATGTTAGGATTACCAAAGATGTCATGAGGAAAGGACTCCATCATGGTGTTTATAAACCGATTTAGTAAGATGGCATATTTCGTGCCCTATTCCAAAAGTAACAACACTTTGACTATCTCTTTTCTTTTCTTGCAAAAAGTAATGAAACTTCACGGAATTCCTCAAACCATTATTTTGGACCGAGATCTAAAGTTCATGAGCCACTTTTGGAGGATGTTATGGAGGCGAATGGGAACTAAGTTATTGTATAATACGTCTTATCATCTACAGATCGATGGACAAACTGAAGTTGTTAATAGAATTGTGGGAACTTTATTGCAGGTTACTGTCAGATGTAACACAATTGATTGAGATCTATGCTTGCCAATCATTAAGTTCACCTACAACAGGATCGCCTACAGTATAACAAACATGTCTCCAATTGAGGTCACTTATAGGTTCAACCCGAAGCTTTCAATGGACCAAGCACCCTAATTGATGCTTAATGATGATCGACCAACCATTGAAAGAGTTGAGGCCATCCAAGCCATGCATTAGAAGGCTGTAGAACAATTGAGCCGAGCTAATACTAAGGTTGAGAAGCGAAGCCGAGGAAGGAGGAAGAGAGAATTTTAACTAGGTGATTTGGTTTGGATATATTTCAGTAAGGAACGATTCCTAAACTTGAGGAAGAGCAAGTTATCTCCTACAACTGACGGACCTTTCAAAGTGCTTGAAAAGATCAATCTTAATGCCTATAAGATTGAATTACCTGAGGGATATGGAGTTTCGGACTCCTTCAACATTGCCAATCTCCAACCTTACATTCCTAAAGACGAGCCACCAGAAGTTGAACTAAATTTGATCTTAAATCTCAAACAATCCGAAGAGAATGATAGGGATTGAGAACCAATCACATGCTCTCAAGCCCGAGGGCTTTCTCAGGTGGTTCATTGAGCTATCTGAAGTAAGTTAAGTGCCAAGGAGTAATGCTTACCTTAGTCTAATTTGCTGAGTTACTTTGCACTCTACACCATCCAAGATGTTGCCAAGGTAACCTACCGATGTGCCAAATCGAACCTTCCACCATACACCAGTCTAAGCGCCACATTTGAATATAGCCATCCCCATAATGCTGAGGCCGAGCTGATAGTGATTAGGAGCCGACCAATCTGAGGCTAACCCCGAAAATGAGTTGCCCTTAAACCATCCCCAATCCGGTCCTAATTGATCGAGCTACTGAATTGCCGACGTCAAACTAACTTGATCAGGATCTGCCCCTCTCGAATTGCTATGTTATTGGGACTACACAGTAAAACGCATGCGCACTAGCCTTTTCCTGACATCTATACTGTCATTTCTGACAGTGAATATTCTTTTGCATGATTAGGTGTTTCTTAGTTGTTATGGGTCTATTTATGTAATTTTCTGTTATTTAAGACTTACCATAACTAGGTACTATAAATACTCACATAATGTAATAGCCACAAAAATCAAATATAGAGAATACACTGAACTTTTACTCTCTTGAGCTAAGTATCCTTCTTACTCTTGAGTTACTCTTATTTAGTCAATCTAAGCGTAGATTAGTGGCGAATGACCTTTGGCCATACTTGTGCGTCATATCAAGTGTGACCCGAGCTCATGTGAGGTATTGGTGCGCCATATTCTTCATCGTGCACAAAAACCCTTGCTCAAAATTTATTTACCATTTACTTTTCAAGCCATCTTGTAGCCCGGACCCACCCTGTTGGTTACTTGAGATATTGGGTCCATGTGTTCATCCACGAAATCCGTATCAAGTCATATGATCAGTTGCACTAGTATTAATCGCCCAAGTACACAAATTGTTATTAAAAGTGCTAGAATAAGAACAAGTGTGAGAGGTACCTGCATAATGAACCACTACATTGACAATTGTTGTACTTCCTAAATTGTCCCTTGCGCAAGACTGATCTTTCATCAGTTTTAAAACCCGTTTCAACTTAGAGCACATATTCTGTATTAGTTGTTGGTCTTGAACAGATGAACCTAGAGCAAGATCATTATTCGAATCAAATGGAGCATCATACATAGCGTAATCTCTATTTTTTGGAGCAATAGTAACATTCATAGCGAACTTAGAATTCCCTTTCACAACTCTTCTACCCTTATACCAATCTAGATATTCCTTTATTTGAAAGCAATTTTCTACAATGTGTCCTTCTCCTTTACAGTACTTGTACACTATCTTATGTCTTTGAATAGCTTTAAACCAATGTATATAAGTAGAACCAACTATTTCCTTATTATTATAATATGCAGCAACCTCAAATTTAGCAGATTGCATATTAGTAATAGACTTATGTTTTTCAACTTGTAGCATAAGGTAAAAAACTCTATTAACAAATGGCAAAGGTTCTATGGTTAAAATTTGATTTTTGACTAACTCAAAACCTTTAGTTAACCCCATTAAGAATTGAAGTACCTTCCCTTGCGATTCAAACATTAATATACATGCACTTAAAGCACAAGTATAGTAATTCATATGCCTACACTCATAACTAGGATATGCATTCAAAGCATGCAATTCATCCCATAATTTGCAAAGCTTATTATAGTATACACCTATTACATCATTCCTTTGCTTTAGATTAACAATCTCACATTGCAACTAATATATCATTGGAGCATTCCCTTGACCATATTGCTCACAAATATCATTCCACAACTCATGTGTAGAGGTAGTATACAAAAAATTCTACAAAATTTCGTTTGACATTGAATTCAATAGCCAATATCTAACTGTATAATCATTTCTAATCCAACGAACTAGGTTTGGGGAATCATCATTGGGCTTAGGTATAATTCCTTCAATGAATCCAATTTTAAGTTTTGCTCTTAGACCTAGCTTTACAACTCAACTCCAAGATAAGAAATTTAGTCCATTAAAGATAATAGTCCCAATCACCATAGAAGGATTATTCGAAATCAAGATATGAAGTAGATCAGAAATAGTAGCATCACTATGTGCAAGGACAGGATTAACAACTTGTTGAGTATTCATGATTGAAATTCAATCAACAACCCTAGACAATTGAATAACCAAAACTATCTAATTGTGAGCTAAATAAAAAACTAAATACTTGAACCATGCTCTGATATCAAGTGAAATGAACTACAATTACTAGGATCATAAGGATTGGTGTTCTTTTATTGATCTCCAAATAAGAATAACAGATGAAGCTATGTAGAAAAAACGTAGACGAAGATAAAAAATGGAATAATAATCTAATGGAGTTAGTTACATGCCTTATATACTTGTTATATTTCTAACTAACAGCGTTAACAGCTAGTTGGACAAATAATTAAATGATATGTGTACATATACTAACAATACTCGTACCCTATCTTGTAGGTACAAGTTTCGAGAAATTGCTATGTGGAATCTACCATGTGATCTTAAATACCCATCTAGAACTTACTCCGTTGAGGAGGGTCCGGATGTGTACTCTATACAATAGCATTAACACCCAACATCATCACCAATATCTTTAATCCTCACAAGTAGAAGTTTTTCAAATGTTTTCTAGTTCCTTATTTTTATTATCACCACCACCAATATCTCTAATTCGCCTAAGTAGAAGTTGTTCAAATATTTTCTAGTTTCTTATCATTATTATTGATACAAGAGACAACTTAATGTAATTGCTAGATTCCTTATCAAAATCTTATATCCTTATTTGCAAAAGTGGAGTTGTAATTTTGGTGAGAATAAATTGCATTTAACTAAGAACATCCGTGGGCATCAAGATATTCACAAAAGGTATTTTCTTTTCTATAAGAATTAGACAAGTCACAATAACAAGTATATGCTTATTTAAAGATTTAGCAAGAGAGAAGATGTCTTTTATCTTGCTTTTTATAAGAATTAAATTTAAATAACTTAAAATAGCAAACTAATATCTCAACCACTAATATAAACCCTCGTGAATTAGAAGAGATGTAACTTACTAGAGAAAATGACGGTATAGAATGATGGAAGATGAAACCGGTTTTTATTATTGCTCCTGTCGTCATTTATCATAAAAAGCTACCAACCATTCAACCCCTTGATATCATTAGGCAACAACCATTATAAATTATAAAACTTTAATAATAAAAAAGGATGAGAGAAATCTTTCTAAATTAAACACAGCCAGTGATTCCCACTTTTCCAATAATTTACTCGAAAAGGGAACATGTGAAAAATTATTGTAAGTCAGGTCCACTGCTCTGCTTCTTGTTGCCCAAGGAAATGTTTTCTTCATACCAAGGAAAAACATGGCGGGTCAAAGGAAATTCAAATAAAGAAAAGGAAAGGAGGACACAACAAACTTTTTTACGCATATGAACGCACCTATAAATACTCAAACATGAGTGTCCTTTCCTATCTCCAACTTTTCAAGTACTCTTAACTAGTGACTGAGTACGAGAGAAAGAAAGAGAAGAAAGATGGAAAATGAGTCCGTTCCGATTCCGAGAGTGGCGGTGGTTGTTTTCTTACTAAAAGGGAGGGCGGTACTCTTGGGCCGCCGCCGCTCTTCCACAGGTGACTCCACTTTCGCGCTCCCAGGTGGCCACCTCGAATTCGGTATTTCTCTTTCTTCCTCTTGTTGATCTGTATAATTTGTCTACTTTATGCGCAAAATTTACGTGATCAAAATCACATCTAAATTTAGTAAAAAAAAAAAAGAAAAGAAAAGAAAAGAAAAGAAAACTATCCGTCCTCAAGTCTATACGATTTGAATAATCTGTTATGTAAGAGTTCAAAAAATAAAATCTGGAAATATAATATTTTTTTTATACATGACGACGTACTATTATAGAAAATATATACCGAGAGACTAGGGATAACTTGGCTAATTACTTTGATGTTATCGGTCTGGAATCGAGTTGATTGCACTTTTTGCTAGTGTAAATGAATTTATGCGATTCATTGTGGATTCAGGGGAGAGCTTTGAGGAATGTGCCGCAAGAGAAGTGAAGGAAGAGACAGGATTGGACATAGGAAACCTGGAGTACTTAACGGTGACTAACAACGTTTTTACTGACGAACCCAAGAAGTCTCACTACGTTACAATCTTCATGCGTGCAAATTTGGCTGATCCTGATCAAGTGCCCCAAAACCTGGAGCCTCAAAAATGCTATGGCTGGGATTGGTATGATTGGAATGACTTCCCTTCACCACTGTTCTGGCCACTCGAAAAAATGGTCAAAAGTGGCTTCTCACCATTCCCTAATTGATTTTTGATAGTGGGTAATGTAATTTTCTAGGGTTTGTTGGAGTTTTGTCGATGATTTTCTTTTTATGGTTTTTGTGGAATGAAATTATAAGCAAGTATCGCCGATTTTACGAAATGTTGATTGGAGCATGAATACTCCTCTTTTTTTTTTTTTCAAACTACTTATATATTACATTTCTAGTATAGATAATTGAAAGAGTGATGATCATGCTATTTGACTACTAGAGAATTGAGGGGTGTGCTTGTAAACGTTGCTGATTGAGGGAAGATAATTTGTATATCTCAATGTTGAGCGTTGATGAGTTTTGAGAATGTCATGCTACCATGGTAAGCCGATTGAATTATGAATTCAGGCATAAAGTACGTAACGTAAGACTTGTCCGGCTGGACCGGACTCTCTACGTTTGGAATTTCAAAACCTTACTTAAAGAAAGAAAAATTCCACGGCATGAATACGCCACTAGTTAAGGGCACATCTTATGATATAGGCCTGTGATCTTTGCGTAGAACAGTGAACCCAGAGCAAATACATTAATGTACTAAGTCCTTACTGGATCCTGGTACAAGAAGCCAATTTGAAGCTCCAAGGCTTTTAGGTCTATCCTGGTATTGACCCTAGATATTCAGACCCACATTATCGATGGTTCCTACTAAAATCCACACTAGTGTTATGCTCATTCGGTTTCGAAATATCCCACAAAGATAAAAATAGAAGTGATGGTTTTCTGAGTCAACTAGTGGGAAACACACCGCGTTAGAGGTGCATAAACGTTATAAGATTATGGAAACTTCCGATCACACTTTTCTGTTCAAAATATTCCAAGGATAACTTCCTATGCTAGTCGAAGGTTTTTACGGTCAGCCATAGATGGATTGATTCAATCCATTAGTGTGGCAATTTCCAACTAAATATAATGTTACAATCATGAATTTGATATAATTAGAATTATGTGATACTTTAATTAAGTATTTCATATGAATTATGAGAGGTTATCATATTAATTTATAAAATTATGATAGTAAATATCATGTTAACACAAGATTGTAATTTTTTGGTTAAATGGTTAATTAGCTCATTTATATTTGTTAGTTTGGTTAATTCATTGCTTTTAGCTTAAGTGTTACAAATAGTATCAAAATCGAATTTCTTCCAATAGGTGGACGATTTGGATTTAACTCTAATTTAGAAAAAAAGTCTTAGGAGAGTATAGAGTCATTCCAATTTGTAGTGTCTATATTTGTCATGAAGGTGTGCATCGACATGAAAATCGTACCATGACAAATAAGTTTGCCTAAGTGTTAGTTTCATTAAGATATGGCCAATTAGATAATTAGTAATAAGATCCAAATGTAATAAATATACTAGAGGTAACGGGATTATATGTAGTAAAGAACAAATGGGAATTGGGATGATGTTTTATGCAAATTAAGGAATAATTAGATGTTCAATCTAAATTGAAAGAAATTGGATCAACTCATCAAGTTCTCATTATTATTATTTTTTTTTTCAAAAACTAATTGATATTAAACATGGAGAGTTGAATACATCAGTTAATTCTCTAACATGATAAGAACATAATGAATTGGACAAATCATAAAGGAGATTAGCTTTAAGAGAAGATGAGGGTGTTAACACCAAATCTTAGGGACATCTTTTTAGCATTAGTAGCAAATCAATCCTAGACTTAGGGAAAGATTGGGTGTAGTTCATAAATTGGATCGGAACTGGCCTATCAGTTCATTGTATTGGCTCGAACCTGTAAGTCATAAGCTTGAATCATAGCCTAACTTGCAAGGCTTGGCGGTTTAGCATGCTTGACTTGTCGAATCAACAGGTTTAAACCCAGGTTAAAGGATTAGCGATTCAATCTATTGGTTTCAATCAGGAAATTAAAAATAAATACAATTTTAGATAAATAAATGTAAGTATTCTCTCTAATTAAAATATAAAATAAAATTAAATATATATTATATTTATATCTACAAGTTGATATGAAGACTGAACAATATATATGAGTTTATAAAAAAAAATCATTAAAACCATATATTTTAATGTTGATAGAAATAGATAGTCATGATATAAAATATATTAATTTAATAACTAAAGGAGTTTAGAATATAAAATATTATAAGTGTCATATAATCTTGTCTAACTTTTGAGAGAAGTTAGTTGGATTATTAGATAGTAAACATTATTGAAAAGATACATGTTGTAAAGCGAAGAAATTCAGTAGTATAGTTGTTAAAAAATGATCTTATCTTGGTCACTTGTAAATTATATATATATTGCCAACTATGGAGGAGGGATAATTCAAATTCTAATATATTTAGATAGGAAACCAATAGTGATACCACTAGACTAATTGCCCTAGCATTTGTAAATTACAGTTAATCACTTCGATTTACAATATATAAGATCTATTAATGGTAAAAATAAGTTGTCAACAGCTCTCATGAAAACCTATAAATAGTTTCACTTTTATTGTCAACAATTTTATATTTACTTTTAATAGGTCATATTTACTATAAATAGGAGTGATTTATTGAAGTTAAAATGACTATACCATATAGTCTGTTTTGAGTAACAGTACCATTGAAGGAAATTATGAATGGAAATTTTCAAATTTCAAAGTTTTGTTTACTCTCTCATTTTTCCAATAATCATTAACTACATCACATTCTTCAAATTCTTCATTCTAAGTTAGAATTCGACATTATATTGTTGGCCCGATTTTAAGTTTAATAAATGGTAATACAATAAAAGCTTTCTTTATTCCACACTAATTGACAATATCTATATTTTGAGGCATATATGTTTCTTAAAGCATCTTTATTTTGTAGCAACCCGTCTCATATTTATAAATACCACATAATATATTAAGAAACTCTCATTGTTAAGCAACTCTTCACTTTATCCTTAAGTTACTTCACTAAATTTTCTTAATAATTTTTTCTAGATTTTATGAATTCCCTTATTATCTTTTTATCCTATGAAAACCCAAAGGAACAAAAAAAAAAAAGTTGAGTTACTTGTTAGAGTAACTCAGTAACAACAAGCAATGCTCGCTATTTCCTCTATCGTTGGAGAAGTCAAAAGGTTATGACTTAGTCTTGGTATTTGTGCATGGCAATGCCTATTATTTATGCTCTTAGGGTATATTTTTGTGTCAAGTGTTAGGGTTCCATTTTTGTAATATATTTGTACTAGTAAGAGCCTATTCTTTTGTACATATTGTAATATAGAGGGATTTTTTTTTTTTTAATTTTAGCTAAAGCCTTACTATTATTAGAAATTCCCACTTTTTTGGATTGAAACTTTTACTCACCATATTGGTTGATTATGATCGATGGCACTTGTTTTCTATACATTACCTCCGTATACACATATTGTAGCCTTGTAATACTGTCAAAATTAATAAAAGTGTGTTATTCATTTTTCCATTTGTGCCTATATCCCTTATATTACTATTGCCTTTCTTTCTTATTCGTGTTGCTTACAGGTTTAGGCCTTATTGGCTAGCATTGTGTATGAGTTAAGTTTAGTTACTATTGCAGAAGTAGGATAGTAAGCGTCGTACTGTCCATTTGTGTGCTAAAGAAAGTCCCAAACTGTAATAGTTGGTATAGAGCTTAGGTTATTCAAGTGGGAATAACCATGCCATGACAAGAGGAAGTGAGTAAGAGGCTAAATAGCCTATAGGAAATCCTTAAGGGATTATCTAAGTAGATGAATGATTTGGTTGCATTATCAATAAAAGTGGTTGAAGTTAAGGCTAATCATCAGGATATGAATGCTAAAATGATCAAGATGGTTGAGAATTTTAGTGTTACAGTATAGACACTTAGAGAGGAAATACATATGACAACCAATGAGGTGAGACAGCAACTTAGGACTCAAGTGAAAGACTTGAGATAACAAGATGATACTCTTATCTCAATCGAGCCTGTTGAGGAGTTGAGGGCACAAGTAGCCATTTTAACTCGGGCTGTGAGGAATGCTCTTGCCCTTACCCCTTCTCTTGTACATACTCATGCTCATACAAGACATTTGAAGATGCAGGAGCTTAAGGCATTCACTAACGTGAGTGATGCCAAGTTGTTGGAGAACTTTTTATTTGATATGGAATAGTATTTTGCTACTATAAGGACAAATGATGAAAGAACAAAGGTCTCCATAGCTGCAATGTACTTAATTGGTGATGTCAAGCTGTGGTGATGCACTAAGTGTGAAGAGATCTAAAATGGTAACGCTCATGTAGATATGTGGGTTAAGTTGAAGGTTGAGTTGCGAACTTAGTTTTTCCCTAAGAATGTTGAGTACAATGCTTAAAAGAAGCTGAGAGAACTTCAATACGGTGATGACCTTAGAAAGTATGTTCATGAGTTCTTAACATTGATCTTGGACATCAAGAGTATGGTCGAAGATGATAATCTATTCTATTTCTTATAAGGATCGAAGCCCTATGCCAAGAATGAGTTGCAAAGGCAATGGGTTACGAACTTGGCTACAATGCAGGCAACAGCTGAACGCTTGACTAACTACACTTATGACAACAAAGGGAAGAACGTGTCGACAGGATATGAGGGTGGAAAGTTAGTCAAGGCAGGCGAACCCAAGAGTGGGGGAGCCCTAAGTTTAAGTAATAGAAGTAGTAACACTGGAGGGGATCAAAGGAAATTCTACAACTCTCACTAATTTGGAAAGATTAGGACAATTGATGGAGGTAAGAAGCCTTCATTCTCATGTTTTTTGTATAATGGCTTGCATAAAGTAGCTGAATGTCTACATAGAGTCGCACTTAATGCTATGGCATGAAAGGTAGAGAATGTATGCCAAGATGAAGAGTCAAGGAGTGATGGGGAGGATCAACCCTAAATGGGCGTGTTATACATGTTGTTGGCAGTTGAAAAGAGTTCCTCAACATGATGTAAGCCTAAGCTTGTCAATGAGTTGATGTATGTCCAATTGAGCATCAATGGTAAGAGTGCTAATGCAATGATAGATTTCGGTACTACACACAACTTCATTGATGTGCTTGAGTTGGAAAGGTTAGGGTTGGTGCTTATTGAAGACATTAGCCAGATTAAAATTGTTAACTCCAAGGTTTACCTTGTTCGAGTAGTTGCAAGAGGAGTGAAAGTGAGGGTTAAGGATTAGAGTGAAAATCTCAACTTCACAACTATTCCATTGGACGACTTCAACATAGTCCTTGGAATAGATTTCTTCAGATAGGCCAGAGTTGCTCCTGTACTTACAGTAGATTGCTTGTTATTCATGGGTGAAAAGTTATGCTGTATGACAGTTTAAAGGAATAAGGCAAGCAACAATGGAAAGGAAGGGAAGAATATTGGGGCTATGATGTTATTAGTGCTCTAATTGAGGAGAGGGCTTAAACATCAAGAGCCAACTCTTTTGGCTGTCCTTACAAAGAAAGAGGAAGTAGGAAAGACGGAGATACCAGGCGTAATAGAGATTGTCTTGAAGGAGTATAATTCTATGATGCTTGGCAAGCTCTTGAAGGAGTTACCTCCTAAATGGTTAGTGGACCATAAGATTGAGCTAATTCTTAGTGCCAAACCACCCGCCAAAGCTCCTTATAGAATGTCACCTCCTAAACTTACCGAATTGAAGAAGCAGTTGAATGAGTTTTAGAGGCAGACTTCATTTGACCCTCAAAAGCACCATAAGGGGCTCTTGTTTTATTTCAAAAGAAGCAAGATGAGGGTTTGAGATAGTGTAATGACTATCAGGCTCTAAACAAGCTCATAGTGAAGAATCATTATCCAATTCCTCTAATTACTAATCTATTTGATCAATTGAGTAGGGCCAAGTACTTCACAAAGTTGGATCTTCGCTCAGGTTATCATCAAGTTTACATTGTTGAAGGTGATGAGCTTAAAATGACGTGTGTAACTCGGAATGATGCTTATGAGTTCTTAGTGATGCTCTTCGGTCTCACCAATGATCCTGCAACATTTTGCACCTTAATGAATAATGTATTTCGTAAATATCTTGACAAATTTATAGTTATCTATTTAGATGACATTGTTGTGTATAGTAAGACATTGTGGGACCAAGTTAAGCACTTATGAATTAATAGGAATCATCCCCCTAGACTGATCATACATAGCCGAGCTAAAGGACTTTAAGGACTCACTTAGAGAATACTAGCTCGAAGCCATATTCGAGACAGGGATTTCTATTTCAAACTAATCTCTTATCGACTTAATTGTCAGACCCTCACGTGTGCCAGACCTACTCTTGCTTAGTAGCTGTGTTATGGTAGGATATCCAAGAAGACAACTCCAAAGTTATCCTAGCTAAGCTCCCAAGTTGACCACAAGCATTTGACCCCAACTTAAGTTGACTACTCCATAGCGGGAGTGATTGGCTCTCGACCTGATCCAGATTAGGTTGGCCCCTGACTGTAAGCTCTCTTTTCTCTTCCTCGTCTACTTTGTACCATATTTTTGACATTCAACCACCGAGCAACACGTGTCTTCTAGCACAACATTCCAAAAAGATTCTTACTTTTTTGTATTGAATATTCTTTATCTCTTTTACCCTTTTTTAGTACATATTATGTAACATAATTGTAAGAATTCTCTTTTGTCTTTTTATACATGTAGGGTAACTTTAGTGGATGGGTATATAAACCTTCACTTGTTTGTATGCAGACAATCAATCATGAATACATAAATTATTCATGTTTCCTTCGAGTCACCTCAGTGTTCTTATTATTCTTCAACTCTTATCTATTCCATTTAATAAGGAGTAGTGATGAGTGACCTTTCAGTTTAGACTGGTAAGTGACCTTTTAGTTTAAACTGGTGAGTCACATCTGTTAGATTGTAGGCTAAGTAGGATTGAGTGGTATGTTATATTTGATACGAGGCAAGTGCACCTATCGGTTTATAATATAGCGAATTAAGTCCAAGTGTTGATCATTCGGGAACTTTGACTACTAGTACTCATTAGGTCTCTAGTATCTAACTGGTAATTTAAATTTCAAGAAATTTAAAGAAGTAAATCTAAATTACTACTAAAACTAAATTAAAGAGTAACTAAGATGAAATTCAAGAATTAACAAGAAAGCAGTTTAATTAATTTAAGATTCAACACTGTACCTAGATCTTATTTCCCCTAGATCTAAATATGATTTTTCTAAAGATAATCTAATTTATTTTTTAATTTTTCTTAATCGAGAGAATTCTCTACTAAAGTTAATTACTTTTTCAAGTCAATTATCCATAACCCTAGAATTACCTATTAGAATTTCTTCTCAATAGCATGATCTAAGATCACATTATTGAATAATGAACTCTCTATACTTTAATTTGAAATCCGGAAGAATCTTGCAAATTACCTCTAATGTTGCAATAATTCTCATCAATTATACATGGATCTAATCTTATAAGAAATCTCTTGATTCTCTTATAAGAAATCAAACTTTAGATTACTATCTATGGAAATAATAATCTCAATCACGAAGCAAACATAATTAAATCAAGAAATTAATAAAGAATTAAATTAATCAATCTAATCATGTCACATGAATAGATTTAGGTTTCATAAAACTTAGATATTAAGATTCTACTTGCTACACTTCTTAAAATAGAAATCTAAAATCAAAGTGTAGAAAGTAATGGAAAGAATCATCATGAAATCTAAAAAAAATTAAATCTTTAAGTCTTTGCTTCTCCTTGCTTTATTGGTTGTTCTTGGCTTTAGAAACTTTCTCAAAGTCATGCCAAAAAGTTCTCCTCAATAAACCCTAACAAGGCTTTATATATGAAGAATTAAAAAAATTAGGTTAGTTAGAAAAGACATGACTGGAGACACAACCGTGTCTTTTGGTCCTATAACAATCTGTGCTTTACGTTTGTATTTTTTTTTTTATTAAACCTCAAAACGACACGATTGACGACATGATCATGTCTTTTGGTTGTGTCATAGGCTGTAACAAATGAAAATCAGCTTCAAATTCGCTTGGAAACAACATAATCGTGTCATTCGGTTGTACCGATTTTTAAACTTTCATAACTTACTCATTTTAGCTCTGATTTGAGTGAAATTTATTTCTATTTTCTCATTTTTTTGCGTAAATCGTTTCAAAATCTAGAAAACAAAATTTTACTCAATTAAGTATTATTATCTAAAAATAAACTCAAATATTAAGGAAAACCATAAAAAATCACTAAATAAAATATGTGCAATTAGGAACTCATCAATATCCATTTGGTAGCTATATGGACTTTGCTAGCTTTTCTTTGTTTCTTTTGGTTTGCTTCATTGTGTTGCTTCTTAATGTGTTTGACCTTGGAGAAGCATCGGTTTCGCTGGTATAAGAGCATGGTTTTAAGAGAGAGTGTGTGAAGTTTTTTGTTTTTGTTTTGTTCGCTTTGTTGTTAGTGGCTACTGTGTTCCTTTCGTAGCCACTACAGTATGTTTGTGTAGAGTAAGTTGGAATTGTGAGCTGTGTAGTGAAGATTTGTGTGTTGATTAGTGTGGTTTTATTGTTACTCTATTCTTACCCTGTTCTTTACTATGAAAGTAGAGCAAGTTCATTCCTATTCTGTTCAAGTTGTTATTAGGTATTAAAATTGTTGGTGTGTTAGTCGAGGTTTTGGTAAGCACAAAAGTATTGTTTTCTTGTATATTGTGTTGTTAATCTATTTTAAAGACATTGCATCATGTCAAATTCAAGTGTTTAGGGTGTTATCGGTGATCAGAGTAGTGGTGCTCAATTTGTTCGTGGTCATAACGGTAGCAATACCCTTGGGTTAGTTGATGACAAACTTGATCGACTCATTAATCTTGTTGAGAGTTTAGTTACAGCAATGCAAGTTAATAGGCAATAACCTCAGGGTATGCTGCTGCATAACCCATATGAAAATATTCAAGAGAGAAGTTATGGCTAAGGTTGTTGAGCCCATCGCTTAGTTCGACCCCCTTGAGCTGGAGAAGTTGCAGACCAAGTTACTAAACGAGGACTAGAGTTAGAGGAGGTTGAGGAAGGTGATGAGGAGATTGATGCCGAGGAGTATGGAGGGGAAGAAGAAGAGGTTAGTTATTATCGGGTACAGGAGCAAGGACTTCGAGCTCCTCGAGGACTAGACAATGCTAAGGTCTAAATCCTACCTTTCAATGGAAGTGGAGATGTAGATGAGTACTTAGAGTGAGAAGATAAAGTTGAAAAGGTATTTGATTGTTATAGATATACAAAAGTTGTGAAGGTTTGACTTGCTGCACTTAAGTTTTCTACGTATGCCCCTATGTGGTGGAAAAATCTGAATGCATCCAGAGTAAGGGATGGAAGACGAGGTGTAAGGACTTAGGATGAGATGATAAGATTGTTAAGAGGTATATTTGTGCCTGAGACCTACTTATAGGATATGTTTGCAAAGTTGTAGGAACTTTCCCAAGGAGGTTGAACAGTTGATAATTATGTGAGAGAGTTATAAATGCTTATGATTTGGGTCGATGTAGAAGAACCTAAGGCTTATACAGTATCAAGGTTCATTTTTAGACTCGGATTTGAGATTCGCAACATTATGGAAGTGCAAAAGTTTTATATAATGGAAGAGGCAATTAAGATAGCATAGAGGGTCGAAAAGTAGAAGAGAAGTGCTTCGAGTTGACCTTGGCCAACATTCTCCCACACCTTTATTCCGCGTTGACCTGTTTAAGTCGAGCTGAGGAAAGGAACAACTGATCTGATGATAGTCAAGTAAGGCAGCAAGGCTGAGTAGGATAGCCGAGTCGAATCGAAGCTAGGCCGACCTTAAGAATATATGAGAAAAGATAGACCTCTGGATAGAAGACCAGGGAGGTGAGGTACTTTAAATGCTTAGGCTTTACACATATGGTTGCTGAGTATTTGAATCGATTTGTCATGGTGCTTTAAGGAGATGTAGTGGATAACACCGACAAGAGTGAGTCCGATGAGGAGAAGGATATTGGGAAGGTAGAAGCTAAGGAAGAAGAGGAGACTTGTGTCTATGCTGACTAGGGAGAAGTGATGACACTACTCCTGAGGTGAATATTGAGCTTACTGTTGAACTCTAAGGAAGACTAAAGGGAAAATTTGTTTCATACTAAATGTACCATTAAGGGATAATTGTACACCATCATAGTAGACAGAGGAAGCTGTACTAACGTAGTTACATAATCTTTTGTGTAAAGGTTATGTTTGTCGACCTCAAAGCACTTTCGACCTTACAAGCTGCATTGGTTTCATGATAAGGGTGTTTTGTACATGATTGAATAAGTAATTGTGCCATTTACTGTTGGGAATGTGTACAAAGATGAAGTAGTTTGCGATGGTGTCCCTATGGGAGCTTCACATCTGTTGCTTGGATGACCTTAGTTGTTTAACCAACGTATTACTCATGATGAGTATAAGAACACATATGCCTTTGTTAAGGATGGAAAGAAGATTGTATTGTAGCCTATAACCTCATCCCAAGTAAATAAGACCCATAAATAGCTCACTCGATCTAACAAGAAGAAGACCTTAATAATGAGTCGAAGAGAGTTCTAAGCTGCTGAAAAGGCTGATGAGCTTATGTTCCTATTGGTTAGAAGATTGTTGGAGGTGAGAAATTTAGAGGATGTTCCTGATGAGATCCGAAGCCTGCTAAATGAGTTCTCTGTCCTGTTCCCTGAAGAATTACCTAGAGGATTGCCTCCAGTTTGAGACATAGAATATTATATTAATCTACAGCCAAGTGCTTTCTTACCAAATTGACTTGCATATAGAATGAACCCTAAGCAAGCTGTTGAGCTAAAGAGATAAGTGGATGAACTCATGGAGCAAGAATATGTAAGGGAGAGCATGAGCCCCTATGCGGTACCAACTCTGCTAATCTTAAAGAAGGATGGATCATGGCGAATGTGTATCGATAGTCGAGCAATCAACTAAATTACTATGAAGTGTAGATATCTGATATCAAGGCTTGATGACATGTTAGATGAGCTTTATGGTGCTAAGGTATTTTCAAAGATTGATCTACGAAGTGTCTACCACTAAATTCATATGAGATCGGGCAATGAGTGGAAGACTACCTTCGAGACTAGGCATGGATTCTATGAATAGTTGGTTATGCCATTTGGACTTACTAATACATTGAGCATATTCATGAGGTTAATAAACCATGTGATGCGCCCCTTATTAGAAGATGTGTGGTCGTGTACTTTGATGATATATTAGTATACAATGTTGACTTGAGCCACCATATTCAACATCTCTTAGTAGTATTTGACATTTCGCGGATTGAGAAGTTATATGAGAATTTGAAGAAGTATACATTCTGTTAAGAAGAAGAGATTTTTCTTGGGTTTGTAGTGTCATGGGAAGGAATTCGAGTTGATGAGGAGAAGATCCAAGCTATCTTAGATTGGCCAACGCTGAAAAATGCTAATGAAGTTTAAAGTGTTCATAGCCTAGCTTCTTTCTATAGGCAATTTATTAAAAACTTCAATACTATAGCTGCCTCTTTGACTAAGCTGACAAAGAAGAGTGATGGGTTCATTTGGAATGATCGAGCTGAATAGAGTTTTAAGTAGATTAAGGAGAAGCTTACCTTTGCCCCTATCCTATCACTACTAAATTTTGATAAGTCCTTTGAGTTAAAATTTAATGCATCGGGAGTTGGAATTGGCACTGTCCTAACGTAGGAGCAATGACCTGTCGCCTACCATAGTGAGAAGCTTAATGGTGCTACCCTAAACTATTTTGTGTATGAGAGAGTTATGCTCTCTTTTTTGAGCCCTTATTAT
Organism: Lumnitzera littorea; assembly: GCA_024138015.1. Classification (NCBI taxonomy): domain Eukaryota; kingdom Viridiplantae; phylum Streptophyta; class Magnoliopsida; order Myrtales; family Combretaceae; genus Lumnitzera; species Lumnitzera littorea. Next base: position 23,226,850 of record JAMXBB010000005.1, on the reverse strand, counting down.
ATGATAACACTATTTACTACCACAAGAGTTTGTTATTTATACAAACCCTGAGTCTTTAAAGCATCTTGAGAGTTAGAACAAACTCTCGAAGAGACAAGCCAAGTGGTTGGAGTTCCTAGAAGGGTTTTCATACATAATTTGACATAAGAAGGAGAGTACAAACGTGGTCGTTGATGCCTTGTCCGACGGCAAACCTTATCGACTACTTTGTAAACAAAATCACTAGGATTTTTGCTTATCATTGAGCAGTATGCTAATGACCTTAATTTCAGTTCGGTTGTTGAGTAGTGTCGAGAAGGAGTAGTTGTTGGAGGATATTATCTTAAGGATGACTATCTATTCAAGCACCAAAGGCTGTGTATACCAAGTTGTTCCATACGTGAGAAGGCTGGTGGATTATCTAATCATTTTGGGGATACCAAAATAGCCAATCTGTTGAAAAAAAAACTTTTACTAACCTGGTTTGGTCAACAATATCCATAAGATAGTTGGTAGTTGTGAAGTATGCAAGTTAGTTAAGAGAAAGAAAGAGCCTTATGGAGAATACATGCTACTGTCATTACCAATGCTAACCTTACCTTGGACCAACCTCAACATGGACTTTGTTCTAGGGTTGCCTTAGACATCTGGAGGAAAAGATTCTATATTTGTTGTGGTGGACCACTTCAGCAAAATGACACAATTCATATTGTATCATTGAATTAATGATACTTTATATATTGTTGATTTGTTTTTGCAGGAAGTTGTCCGACTACATGTAGTGCCAAAGACTATTGTTTCAGATTGGGACAAAAAAATTTTGAGCTATTTTTAGAAGACGCTTTGGAGAAAACTTAGAACTGAACTTATATTTAACTCCAGTAGCCATCTTTAGACTAGTGGCCAGATTGAAGTGGTGAATAGGATGCTAGGCAACTTACTCAGAGCTGTTGTGGGAAAGAACTTAAGGGACCGGGATCTATGTCTATCAGTTGTAGAATTTACATACAACTAAACTATCCACAATACCATTGGGAAGACCTCATTCAAGGTCGTCTATAGCCTTAATCATACTACCCCCTGGATATAATTGGCACCCTAGTAACTGTTGAAGAGATCAATTCCGAGTTGACCGAGCCCAAGAATTGTAAGCGCTACACTAATCTATAATTAGGAAGATCGCCAAGTTCAATCAGAAACAACATGAGATTGGTTGCAAAGGCTGTTGAACTGTCACTTTCCAGCCAGGAGACTTAGTATGGATTCACTTCATTCGAGAACGATTCTTGCACTTGAGACAGAGTAAATTATCCCCTTGAGTTGATAGTTCGTTCAAGGTCTTGAAGAAAGTCAATTGCAACGCCTACTAGATCTGAGTTACTTGATGACTATGGTATTTCTCTTACCTTTAATGTATCTGATCTGATTCTATATCGACTAGAAGAAGGCCTTACAAATGCCCAAGAAGGATAATCAAAGATCGCTCCAGATTTGATGACAAATCTTTCCGACCCCTAGGCAGATGATAAGATTCAGCCTCTTGGATCGATCATATGTAGCTAAGTTAGAGGACTCTAAGGATTCACTTGGAGAATACTAGCTTGAAGTCATATCTGAGACGGGGATTCCTATTCTGTACTAGTTTCCTACCTACTTAATTGTCAGGCCCTCATATGTACCAGACCTACTCCTGCACAACAATTGTGCTATGGTAGGATATTCGAGAAGACAACTCTAAAGCTACCTAAGCTGAGCTCCTGAGCCAACCACAAGCATCTGACCTCAACTCAAGCTGACTACTCTATAACGAGAGCGATTGGTCCCCGAACTGATCCAGATTAGGTCGACCCCTAACTATAAGCTCTCTTTTCTTTTGCTTGCCTACTTTATACCATATTTTTAACTTCCAACCATTGAGCGACATGTGTCTTCTGGCACAACATTCCAGAAGAATTCTTACTTTTCTATACTGAATATTCTGTCTCTTTTAACCCTTTTTAATATATATTATGTAACCTAATTGTAAGAATATCTTTTTACCTTTTCATACATGTAAGGTAACCTTAGTTGATGGGTATATAAACCCCCACTTGTTTATACGTAGACAATCAATCATGAATATAGAAATTATTTACGTTTCCTTTGAGTAACCTTAGTATATTCATTATCCTTCAACTCTTATATATTCCTTTTAGTAGTGATTTGAGTAACCTTAGTGTATTCATTATCCTTCAACTCATATATTCCTTTTAGTAAGGAGTAGTGGTGAGTGACCTTTCAGTTTGGATCGATAAGTCACATTCGATGGATTATAGTCCGAGTAGGGTTGAGTGGTGCATTATATCCATTTGGTAGCTATCCAAACTTTACTAGCTTTTCTTTGTTTTTTTTAGTTTGCTTCGTTATGGTGTTTCTTTGTGTGTCTGATGTTAGAGACGCATCATGGATGGTTTTTGAGAAGCTACAAGAGAATCATTTATATGTGAAGCGTGAGAAACGTGTCTTTGCTTAGAAGTGCATCAACTTCTTGAGTCATGTTGTTGAAGAAGGGCGAATTTGAATGGATATGGCTAAGTTAGAAGCAATCAGGTAGTGACTAGTGCTTGAGATTGTAACAGAGTTGCAATCCTTCCTTAGATTCGCAAATTACTACAGAAGATTTGTTGAGGGATACTCCCGCTGAGTTTCACCCTTACAGATCTATTGAAGAAGGATCAAGCATGGTCATAGGATGAGGGATGCTGAAGTGCCTTCGAAGAGTTGAAGCATATAGTGATGGAGGAGCAAGTCCTCATACTTCTTGACATTTCTAAGCCTTCTGAAGTCCACACGGATGCCTCGGACATTGCATTAGGTGTAGTGTTGATGCAAGAGGGTTATCTAGTGGCATATGAGAGTAGAAAGCTGAATCAAACAAAACGTAGGTACTCAGCCTAAGAGAAGGAGTTACTTACAATTGTTTACTGTCTAAGGACTTGGAAACACTATTTGTTGGGATCAAAGTTACTAATGAAGACAGACAATTTTGCTGCCAACCATATATTAACTTAACTGAAACTCTCGACCAAGCAAGCTAAATGGTAAGAGTTCCTTGCAGAGTTTGATATGGAGATTGAGTACCGCAATGGGCGGACTAATTAAGTAGCAGATGCTTTGAGTAGGTGAGGTCATTTAGCTTCCTTAGCGTAGATTGCACACTAGTTGGTGAGTTGAATCTCAAGTTCAATTCAAGAGTAGATTAAATAGCATATAGGTCAATACTTATTGGCAAAAAATCTCAAGCAATTAGTTGAGGAAGGGAAGACTCGTAGATTTTGAGTAAAAGGCAACCTCATCTATACAAAGAGGCACCAATTATATGTCCCGAAGGTAAGCAACTTAAGAAGGGTGCACATGAGAGAGTGCCATGATACTTTGTGAGCTGGACATCCCGGTTGGTAGAGGACATTAAGCTTGTTGAAGTAGGGTTACTATTAACCGGATATGAAGGAGGATGTGATGAGTTATAAAAAGATTTGTTTAACCTGCCAATAAGATAAAGTTGAGAGGCATAAGACTATAGGCTTGTTGGAGCCACTTCCAATGCTATCTTGCCCATGGGAGAGTGCTTTCATAGACTTTATCACTTCCCTACCAAAAGTGAGGGAGCACTCATCCATTTTTGTTTTTGTTGATAGATTCTTTAAGTATGCCACCATTATTCCTACTAGGAAGAATTCAAGTGCAAAAGAGACAACCTAGCTTTTCTTCAAGCATGTAGTGAAGTTCTAGTGTATGTCCTAGAATATTGTGAGTGATAGGGATGTCGAGTTTACAGGAAAGTTTTGGACAAGTTGTTTCACCTCTTAGGTTCTAAGTTGAGCATGACCTTAAACCACCATCTACAAAGTGATGGGTAGACAGAGAGATTCAATGGTTTATTGGAGGAATATCTTTGGCACTTTGTTAGTATTAACCAGAGGAATTAGGTTGACTTGCTGGACATTTCCCATTTTTGTTTCAACATCCAGTGAAGCTTTTCCTCTAACAAGAGCCCTGTAGAGATCATCACGGGTTAGCAACCATCGTTACCTTACACAGTGGCCGCACCATATGTTAGGAGATGCCTAAGAGCTTATTAATTCACTAGGGATTGGAAGTAAAGTTCAGAAGTAACGAAAGCATACCTTAACAAGGCTTTCAAGAGGATGAAGAAATGGATAGATCAGAATCGCTGACCTAAAGAATTTAATATTGGAGATTAGATCCTATTAAAGTTTCTTTCAGAATAGGTTAGATTATTGAGGAACAAGGATAGAAGATTGATTCAGAAGTACATTGTTCCAGTTCTTATCATTTTGAAGATTGGAAGAGCAACTTATAAGGTCGAGCCTCCTGTGTAGTTGAAGGTCCATCTAGTTTTTCATGTCAACGTTTTGAAGCTATATTATCCAAACATGAAAGACCCATCTTGTAATGTGTCGAAGTGATTGCATGTTAAAATTAAGTTCAACTTGAGTTAAGTTGTGGAAGATATCCTTGCAAAGTGAAGAATCAAAGATCTCACTACTAAAGAAAGACATACAGAGTATTTAGTCAAGTGGAGAGATTGAAGAGAAGAAGATACTAACTGAGAGATCAAAGAAGACCTCAAGCCCTTATCTGATAGAAAGTTAGCCTTGCCAGTTAGAAGACCTTTACCACCAGATTCAAGCTCCAATATACATTGTCGAGGCCGTTAGTAGACTTAAGGGGGCAAGGATGTCAGGGTGTTATTTTTGTAATATACTTATATTAGCTTGGGCTTATTCTTTTGTACATATTGTAATATAGATAAGGACTTTTTTTCATTTTAGTTAGGATCTTACTATTATTAGAGATTTCTACTTTTAGAAAATAATACCATTTTATTAGTTTTAATATCTCTTCATACTAAGCTAAAATATGTCCATAAAGCTTTTTATGGGGGTGTAGGTACTCTTTTAGATTAAACTCTTACTTACTTCGTTGGTTGATCATGATCGATATCGCCTATTACATACACATTACCTTCATGCACACATATTATAGTCTTATACTATTATTGGAACTAATAAAAGTGTGTTATTTATTTTTTTCATTCGTACTCATGTCCTTTGTAGTACTATTGGCTTTCTTTCTTGTTCGTGTTTCTTACTGGTTTAGGTTTTATTGGTTAGCGTTGTATACGAATTAGGTTTGCTTACTATTGTAGAAACAAGATAATAAGTGCTACACAGTCCATTTATTTGCTAAAGAAAGTCTTAACTCATGATACTAAGCACCTTAGTTCCCTTATAAATTGTAAGCATCGTTTGGTGCTTAGAAGATGCAAGGTGCTAAATTTAGCATCGGTTATTCCCATATAAAGTTTGACATTATGTTAGATCAGAGCAAAATTGCTTCATCGTATTGCTTAAAGCAACATTGTTTTATATATTTTTTGTTATTTTTTATTTATAATAAATAAAATATTATTAATATAATAATAAAATATTATATTTTATATATTATTTGAAAAGTAATGGTAATATAGAATCAGTGAAAAATATTTAAAAATTTATTAAATAATTTTGATGAAATATTTTTTTATAAAATAAAAAATTGCTTAAAAATAAAAGTTATTTAAAATATTAAGACGGAATTCTAGAACCTCTTTTTGGTACTGATTGGTGCATATACTCTTTTGGACTTCGACAGGACAAGGGAAATGGGAGCGTTGGAAAAATGGCAAAAACGAGAAAATCGTGGCAGGTTAGAAAAATCATCTTAAAAGAGAGAAAGAAGAAAACGCGAGTGAGAGGGAGAGTTGTTGGAGATGGAAAGTGAGTCCGTTCTGATCCCAAGAGTTGGGGTGGTGGTTTTCTTGCTGAAAGGAACAGCGCTGCTCTTGGGCCGCCGCCGCTCCTCCATCGGTGACTCCACCTTTGCACTTCCTGGCGGACACCTTGAATTCGGTATTCTTTCTCCTCTCTCTCGCTCTCTCTCTTGCGCAATGGCATGCGGGCGCACGTAGAGTATAATGGAAACTCGTTATTGGCATATGGAAGTAATAGTTCCTAATGCTAGCTAGCCTGCATGCTAATGGATCTGTAACATTAGTATCGATCAAAAGAAAAAATTTAGCAGTATGCTGTACAAATTGGGATAAAGTTTAGAAGTGATAGGTTTAATGGATCAATTACAAAATTGATATGGGAAATTTTCTACAATCAAGATATTGTTTTCGCCAAACATATATATTAAAACTTTTATCTATTCTTATTTATCAAGATTCGTCCTTGTTGCATGTCAGACTTACGAAGTTACGAATTTAAAAAAAGAAAAAAAAGAAAAAATTTGCACAATCAATTAAGTAATTTTAAAAATCATAATGATATGTTTTTTAACGTTAGTTCAGGCGAGAGCTTTGAGGAGTGTGCTGCGAGAGAAGTGAAGGAAGAGACAGGACTCGATATAGAAAACATAGTGTTCGCTACGGTGACCAGCAACGTTTTTACGAACGAAACGAAGAAGTCTCACTATGTTACGATCTTCATGAAGGCATGTTTGGCTGATCCTGAGCAGGTGCCCCAGAATTTAGAACCTCATAAGTGTGATGGTTGGGATTGGTATGATTGGAAAAACCTCCCTTCCCCATTATTTGGACCCCTTGAAGAGGTGATGGAAGCTGGCTTTACACCCTTCGATGCTTAATCTCGAGGATAGAGATACATCAAAAGAAAACATTTTATATTTGTGTTGAAATTTATATGGAGTCTGTTCATATTACTTCTATGTCCTTTACATTGATGCTGAAAACCCTCGGGAAAACTCGACTGCGTTTTGGTAACAAGTTTTCCCTAAATTTCAAATCATGGCTAAATCTGAGTTCTCATGTTTCTTGATCCATCACCTCGATGCTGCATCTTTCTACAGAGTCTGTCCAACCAATTTCCTGAAAAACAGCTTTTCTTTCTGGATTGCAAAGGAGGAATGTAACGATCAGCTTGGCGAAATATTCGAATTGTTAATATCGGACCATTAGTATCCTGTCAATTTTTAGACAGGAACAGGATGGAGTAAACCAAACTGGAAATTAGGGCAACTTGTCCAAATGCTACGTGACTAATCTGCAATTTGACATGTGCTTAGAGTTTTGGTTAGACCTTTGAAAATCTTTTCACGTACAGAATGATAATCAATTTCGATGTATTTTGTTTTGCTCAAACCTCAACGAAAATCCAATCACTTGAAGCCAAGATCAGCAAACAGGGAAAATAAGCCATTGAACCTTGCAGCGAGTGTCTGCAAAAACTTTGCTATTGCTATTTTCAAGAAGTTGTTGAAGGTTCGCATGAATATACAATAACCAGCAACTGCTTCCAGTTGGATCACAATAGGCAATAGCCATTGAGCTTGATGAAACCTGCAGTAATAAAAGAGCAAAATTGCGAAGTACATGTATCTGGAGAGGCTTTTAAGATATCGAAGAATGGGTGAGCGTGCATTCCAATGACATTTCTTTTGGGTATTTTTATGTTTTCACAAGCACAATTGAGGGGAATACGGGATTTCCACTCAACAAGTCGAATTTTATTATTATGGAGGGCAAAGATAAGAAAATTGATAAGTAGTTAGTTAAAAATAATTGTTTCGTGTCATCTATGGAGAATTTAATACCGATTATTGAGTTGGAGAATAAATTGGCATTTCAGTATCAGAAAAATTTTATAAATATAATGGAATGAAAAGAGTAAATGCACGAAAATTCATGAAAGATGGAAACAGAGAGAAGAACAATTGTAATAAATAACTACTTATTGAAACTAAACAATGAAAGGTATACAAGATTTGGATCCTCTAATTACTTTTTACCTAAAATTCCTAAAGCTATAAATTAATAATTGTCATATTGTCTAGATTTGAAAAAAAGATGATATCACATTGATATTACAAGATATTTTAAAATTCTAAACATCGACGGCTATTGATTTGTAATTTTAGTAAATTATAGGAAAAAAATAACTTTAAAGGATTCATTTCTACAATCATAAGCATCAATATTTATGACTAACTGAAATTTTTGCTCAATGATGATATTTGTGGATGTTGAGAAAAATCTTTCCAGTATAGATAAACTGTATAAGATCTTGTTATCTTTGCTGAATCTATATTTGGCGAATTTATCTTCTAGTCTAAACTGCAACTCTAGACTTTTAAATTATTAATATATGTTTAAGATCGATCTTACTTGACTATTTTGCCATCTATAAAACCTAAATAATGAAATAAGAAAAAAAAATCAGATATATTGTCGAATAATAAATCACAAAAGTCATTGAAGACTAAAAATATATATATTAAAATGAAAATGTAATTTTGAAATAAATAAAGGGAAGGTAAAGTTCCAATTGTAAGTAAATAAATGAGATTTTTCAATATTGGGCATTGAAAAATATATTAAGATTGATCTTACTTGTCTACTTGTTCCAGAGAATTAATTTAGTAAAATAATATCACCAAATCTATTTGATAAAAATGAAAAATCATAAAAATTTAAAATAAAAAGCTAAAACATGGGAAAGTGATTGTTGTTGACCATGCTACGCCGTGAGGTAGCCAGCGACCTCCTAAGGGGTCTAAGACAAAATTATACAAAGTATTAACAACGAAAATACATAATATGTAATTTACAGTAAAAATTAATACAGGAGATAAAATAATTATTTTTAAAGAGTATGGAATTATTTAGGGTGATGGGCATTGGTGAACGGGTACAAATAAGTAAGGTCTAAGGTTCTATCTATATCCCATCTTAAAGGTATTGATCCTTAAATTTTTGAAATTAAAATTTTCCTATAATACTTTTGAACCATCTTGAAAATTATGTCTTATAGAATTTACAGGGTACTAGATAACCTTGTGATGCTTGCTTATTTTTCATCTTCTTTTAAATTTCAACTTTATCCTCTCTTTTTCATATCGAAAGATTGTTTTTTTTTTTTTTTGGACATTAGATGTAACTTAAATGTTAAATGACACTATTTATTAGCAAAATATTAAATGATAGACGAAAGAAGGTGCATAGTTGAAAAAGGATAAAAAGATGCAATTTGACACTGTAACAAATAAAAAATAAGATTATGTGATTGATAGTAACTTCCTTTTACACATTACATTTCAAATATAAGAAAAATTAGGCATAATAGACTAAAAAAGAATTAGACTAGTCATCAAATGGTATTTTCTAAGGAATATTCATTTAGATGCATTATATTATATTGTTATTATTCTTTTAGTTTTCTTGATAAAAAAGAATAAGTTTATTTTTCCTATATAAAATATATTATATTATTTAATATATTTTATTAAGTAGATCCAAGTATTTTGAAATCTATACTTTGTACATAAAAACGAGTCCCAAGATGGACATATCTTACTTATAGGAGTAGGTTTTGAAAAATTACTAATTGTAATGTATCATGACATTCTTAACATATATCTTGTATCTAACTAATCGAGTATCATATAGACAGACATCGTGTACAATAGACTACCTCTCATCCCTTACGATATGGTTGAGCTGGCTCTAGCTAGTGTATTTCCTACGATATTTATGACATAATCATGAAAAACTAGCAAATATCCCATCATTAAGGCCAAGAGAGACGAAAAATTAAAAGATTTTTTTTTTCCAGCTATGTTACAAATTTAATAAGGGGGGATTCAAACTTTGATTTATGTTAGTAAGAAATCAGCATGCCATTGGATTACAACTGTCTTGATAAGAAAAATTAAGAGTTGAAATCTTCATTTAGGACAAGTTTGAACTGAAGGGTTCCAAATTAGACATATATGTTTTGTTTTGTTTCAAAGATTTCTATCAACATTTGATGCCAATTTAGATCTAAGCATAGGTTCAATCCAACATGACACTGGGACCGGATTCGCCTTTTCCGGTTTTAAGCCGGTTCTTAGACCCACTAATTATCCGTAAACTGTAATTCTCTTAATATATATTTTTTTTATAGTTTAAACTAAAAATAAATAAAATTTCAAGCTAAAAAAATCCAATACCAAAATAAATATAATTTTTAGCCCATTTTATAAAATAATTATTGAGTATGTTCATTTATCTATATACAACCACATCTCACTTGATTTATCATAGTAGCAATATGAGATAAGAGTTAAAGACTAAAAAGAAGTTTTTTTTTTTTTTTTTTTTTAGCCAAGGAAAAGAGAATATCATTACAAGAGAAGGAAACAAAACAAGTCAAATGCTAATGAGGTATGATGAAGAAAGGCATAAATATAACCTGGCATAATACCTAGTGAACATGTATCTCTCATTCAATACGAATGTATCAGAGTGGCAAAGTTGATACGGGCCGAAGACGTTTAACCTCAGGACGCAACAGCTTAGTTGCAGAACGATAACTCGAGCCGTATAGGAGCTCTACCATAAAGGTAAGAGGGAGCTCGCAGGTAAGTTTGCTTCCCTCGATACGCAAGTGTCCATATGTATAGATATATGGACGAATCCTTTTCGTAATAATTTTTATTTGGGTATTACTGTTCACTAAGTAGATGATAATTGATAACTTAATAAACGATTATTGGCTTTAAGGGTATTTAAAGATCAACATACTACGCAAAACATTTATAAAATTATTAGAGAAATCTTAAATAAATACGGATTAGTGAGGAAATTTTTTTCTATTGGTTTTGATAATGCAACTGCTAATACTGCATCAATATCTGATTTGCAAAATTACTGTCAACTAGAGTTGGGGGGGATTTTTTTCCACATACGTTGTGCATATCATATTTTTAACTTGTGTGTTAAGGATGGCATTACAGCTTTGCACGATAGTATAGCTCCGATGAAGAACATTGTTAAGACAAAAACAAACAGGCCATCTCTTCATAAAAAGTTGAGGAACTTTTGCACTGAGTGTGAGAAGAGACCTTAGAAGTTTAAGATAGATGTACAACATCGTTGGAACTCGAGTTAAGAGTTGTTGCATAGCATAATTCCTTATAGTGAACTACTATGTAACTTCACAATGTACAACACGTAGGGAGTTGACATTTTCCCTAGTAACTGGGTATTTGCATCCAATTACTTAAAATTTTGAAAGTTTTTGATGATGCTATTAATACTTTTTCACAAGTTTACAGGCCCAATGTTCACTTGTTTGTTATGTTAATCGTCAGTATACTTGGCGTGCTAGTTTAGGCATGTGAGGACTCAAACTTGCATGCATGCGTATATGATATGTCGTTGAAGTAGTTAACTTATTATAAAGAAATTCCTTGTATTAATCTTATAGCAACTATTCTAGACCCTTGTTGTAAAACAAAATTATTATTAATGTATTTGAAAACTTATTATGATTACATTCAAGATTTAACGGATTCTTAAAACGTGTACAACTTGAAAACACAGTAAGAAGTGTCGACAGCGACGGCTGATATAGAGGAAATGCTCAACTGTTATCAAAGTTAGTACGTTGGCTAGTCATCAGTCTTTTCTTTACCACCCACCAAGGGGTGAGTAGTTATCAGCTCAAAAATTGAAGAGGCAACGGTTTGGTAGTCCAATGTCTGAGATGCAGCACTACACCAATACAAATTTCAAGTCTTCAGAAAATAACTCCATCAAGGATTTCAATATTTTAGAGTGATGGCAAAGGCATAGAAGGGATTACCCATTGTTATCTCGTATCGCCTGTGAAGTACTCACTGCTTCGGCTTCAACGGTCGCTGTTGAGCAAGCATTTAGTACAATAGGCTAAATCATCGACGAATGTTGGGCCTCCCTATTTGTTGTCAGTGTTGAGGCAAATGCTTGCACATAAGATTGGTAAAAGGCGAGTTGTAGACGAGAAGAACCATACGGGACATCAAGCGAGGAAGATGATTACTTCAGTGATTGGAATCGATTTGATGGAAGCCCAAGCTCACTCGCGGGTTCCACTCTTACTCATGAATATGAATAGTTATCTCAAGATGATATATAATAAGTTTTTTTTTTCATCTTTTACGAAAAAGTTTTATCACGTAGAAATTTTTTTTTCTAATTGTAAAAAAAAAAACACTAAATAGCATGGTTTTCCCAAAAATGCTGATATGGCATTAGGTTTTTCCAAATTATGACCGATTAAAATTATTTTTATTCAAAAAATTTAACTTAGATAATCACGTATATTTTGATATTTTTCTGAAAACATAAAATTGATCAATAAATTAAAGGTTTTCTACAAATTCAAACCAAACTATGATGGTCTAATTCTAATTAGCGGATACATAGACATCTTATGAGCGATGGTAAAATACTATAAAAAATATTTTCCTTTCGACCACTTCATTCTATTCGATCAGATTAGGATATTACGTATTCATATTATAAGAGACTTTTTTGTATTTTATTTTCTTTCCGTTTTTAATATATATTTTATGGATAGATTGAAGAAAAAAAAATGGTTAAAGAATTGGTAAGGTAAGAAGGAAAAAAAATAATTTAAAGGCTTAGGAGAGGGGACATGAAAAAAAAAAAAACTGTTCAAATACTATGAACCGGTCCTTAAATAGGCGGGCCACATGAATTGGTCTTGAACTGCCGGTTCATAGGCCGATCACAGTTCAATGTGACCTTAACCTGTGAACTGGTGATTTAGGACTAGGCTGAACCATCGACCAGGCCTACAATCCTACTTAAGTATATTACAATCTCTTCTTGTATAAAGAAATAAATCATGCATACCATTTTAGTAACAAACACTAGCTGTGGTCAAGGATCAATTTATCACCGTTGGTGATTATCAAGAAGCCTTGATTCTGAATTTTGGTGCACCATAAGGTCACGAATAACATTGGTTGTTTGGTGCAAATATCCAAGCCAAGTGATGCAATTGGAGCTGCTCATGCAATAAAGGGTGATGAGTTGGAGTTGCTTCGGCTTGTCGGAAAACAACCAGCAAATTTTAACCTTTTTTGATTCATCTTTTCTTTAAATTTTCAATGGCTAAAAATATAATAATGGAACCACGAAATTTTTTTAAAAAATATTAAAAAACTTTAGCGAGATAACTTTGGGATAAGTTGCAGAGTAATATATTAATATGATATTATACCAGACAAGTTGCTATGGGATAAAAATACTTTAAGAAATACTTGTAGAATCCTAAATAGCCAGACAATTAGACGACCACATTAAATTACGCAAGAAATTTTATAGGAATGATAAGGTAATAGTTCGAGTAACTACACAAACTTGGAAGCTTGGAAGAAATTCTATCCATAATTCTTGGAATTAAAACATTTTTTCCGGACGAATTAAAAAAAAAAAAAGAAGATTAACAGTTAGAATTAGTTAGGAGACATATAAATTAGCGAGATTATACAGTTATATAATCTATTTTAACGAGATCGATCTTATCTTTCATTTCACCTTTCATTTTCATTATTTAAATATGAATAGTTATATTCACAATTTGTTTAATAGTTTAGATTTAAAAAAATATAAATTAAGGATAAGATAGATGATGAGATTGATCCTATAAAAATAAGATTAGGACCATAAAAAAAATCTCCACTAAGTAAAAACTTTCTTTTATTTTGGTTCCACCGTTTAGCAGAAACTTCAAGTAACTAAAATAAGCGATAATGTTGTTCTATATTTGTCAAGATCCTCAGCCTTAGTTTATAGGATTTTTCTAAGGTGGTGGCTTTATTTTTACGGACCGATCTATATGTAATAAACGTTATGACAAGAATTGTAATTTATTAGGCCCAACCGGTCATTCGTAACTCAGTTAATCGTGGAAATATGAGCTGTGTAAAAGAATACAATGTATCTCTATCCAAAACAATGTAATATAAGAAAATAATAAAAAAAAAGGGAGAATGACATACTTCTAAGAATTCTGGATCTATTTGAACGAGTGAATCGATGATTCCCAAGTAAATTTGCCTACACTGTTTATAGCGTTTACTAATAAAGCCCACTAATCCTTATACTATCTAACTAACTAATATAATATGACATGATTCAATTAATAACCTACTAATTTTCATAATACGCTTCTTGGATCATAGCGTTTGTCCAATCTTTTTGAGGGCGTTGTCCAGTAGGTTCTAAGAAGAGAGAGAAATAAAGCTACAGGGCATATGTTGAAGTTGGTTACGTGTGTCTCAAGTGATGTAGCATTTCATATTAGCTTAAAGTAGACTTGATAAGATGACATGTGGATGTATGTGATTGGGAAGGGTCATGAAGGAAGACGAGTAGACAATTCTCAATAGCTCTCAAGCACATATAATATAACAGTGCAGTTGCCTTTATATTTTATAGCAAGATTTTGGTAATATGACAGTGATCTTATAAAGTTTTCTCAATTGTAAATCAAGATAAGAAGTACCTATATATAGATTTTGAATTTTGTTCTTGGATGACTTCAAAAATTGATGAATAACGTGAGTCTTTTCATGATATTCATTGGATCACTTTAGTGATCATCAAACAACATGTGTTTTTTGCTGTAATGTAATTAACTCCTACTTTGAGGCATAGTGCTCTAAAGATCACTGGACAGTATGGGCTTTCATAACATCTATTCAATCACAGGGTGAAATGTACTCTCTACTGAGATTTTTCCTATGTAAATCTTGATAGGCTTTATTTGCTTCTTTCATAATTAATCATTATATTCATTTGATAGGTAAATTACATTCACTATTAGCATAAATTTTATAAATGATATGGATATTTTACTTTTTTAAATACAATGGTTATAACCCCACTTTTGCTTATTAAAGACTTTGATGTGACACAAATAATGATGTGTTATGGCCATATTATTGACTCATCATTATTAATATTAATTTATTTAAATGTTATATATATTAATTGAATAAAATTAATACAAAATAAAATAAATTTGAAAAAATAAAAAAAATAAAATTATTCTTTCAAAAATAGATTAACTTTACATGTATATTATAATTATATATATAGATAATAGTAAATAGAATAAATAAAAATTTAGAAAAGTTTTAAAAAACAAGAAAAATGGTGTAATGGATAGCTAGAATGGCAACACTCATAGTAGAAAGTGAGTCCTTTAACCATCTTTCAACCCCCCTAGAATGGTGGGTAGTTGGCTCCATATTTTTTTTTTTTTGTATTTTTTGGGTTGGAAAGAAAGAATTAAACTTAAAAGCTGATTAGGTCGTAATTGGATCCCACGATTATTGGTGAAACATATTTACTATTGAGGTTCTTTCTATGTAAATCATCCTACACTTTATCTTTTTCTTTCTTAATTAATTGTTATATTTATTTGATTAATATATACATATATGTGTGAGTACGTATATATACGTGGACATGTGCCTTTGTTTTTTTGCCCCTCCCTTTTCGATAGGCAAATTGTGATCCTGAAAATACAGGAATGTACCGACAATTTGGTGAGACTTCCTACTACTCCTCGTAAAACAATAGGCTAAACAGCCATCTATGGAAATGCGGCATATAATTGACCATCTTGCATCTACCCTACACTAGATATATCCCTTTTTCGTCAAGTAGGTTCTACAGCCATCCAAGCAAAAGCCTCATTTCATGAAAATACACACCACCTATCTACTAAAATTATGTTTTTCAAAGTATGGTAGATTCCTAGGTGTAGACCTTAGGAAATTTTGTCACTCAACAAAACTATGTGCTTACTAGTCAAAGACGATTGAATTTTGAGTACACCACGTCCACGATGTGTCATTGTTAATTTAATATATATTTAAAACAAAAAGTAAGATAGGCAGGTTATGATTTAGATTTCATGGGACCAACCAAAACTTAACGGATCAACTAACCACACGTCTCTACCCAATAATAAGTAAAAATTACTACCACATTGACTCATTCGTCCACAGATAAGCAATTATCATCCATACTACTTGTCTTTTACTATTTAAGTTAGTGTAGTGTATGTACACTTTCATTATTGTATATACCAGAAACGTTTGGATTGTATTAATATGTTAAGTAGACAGATTAGTGACACAAAAATCAATAAAATTCTTATATGAAAAATATAAATGATAATATTTTGAAAAATATCAATGGATTAATAATATATGAGTACTAATAAAATTCATATATGGAAAATATCAATAGTAACATTTTGAAAAATACCTACTATCATCATCATCAAATATTGTAGTATCATTAAATGTATTTGCCAACTATTGATCCACACGTATAGCATGTTATCTCCAAGAGGACCTTTTTTCATTGTACACATGACCAGAGAAGTAGCATTGTTTGCTTTTGCTTGCCTTGCCTCCTTTTTAAGTCCTCTTCTATATATGTAGGGTATATGTATTTTAAATATACAAGTTGGAATTCTTTTTATACATACACCAAAACCCGGACAAGGTTTGCAATCAGTCCAGAATTGACTTTGAACCATTGGTTTATGGGTCGATAAAACGGTAAACTATAACCGACTTGTGAGCTGACAATTTTGAACTGATTCAAAACTTTTGAACTGTTTTTTTAATATTTAAATTTTTTATTAATTTTATTAATTTCTTTTTTAAATACATTAATAATTTCTAATAATATGATCTCTTTTCTCTCTCTTTTTTAAGTGTATTAATTCATTAATAATTTATAATTTTTTACTAATTTCCAACTTAATAAGATTTTGAATTTTTATTTTTTTTTTCTCAAATTTTTTTTTCATATTCATGTCCTTAACATTTGATAAATTTTATAAAAAAGGACTTATATTAACTAAAATTAAATTTTTTATTTATCATTAATATATAATTAACTTATAATTAGTCGTCTATTATTAGTTTGATCATATTATTATTAAAAAAATTGTTATTCATTATTGTAAATAAAGTAATTTTGACATGTAATAACTTGCTAGATATTATCAAATTATTTTTTTCGAATTAATGATTTCTCTTTTCTCTTTCTCTTTTTCTTTCTTTTTTTTTTTTTAAGGGATTGAACGGCTGGACTCACTTGCTAATTTAATGGCGGGTCGGCTCAATGATTAGCGACCCATCGATTCGGGCAATTCTATCCTCTTGAATCATCTAGGCCCTTAAAACCTGACAGTTCACCAGGGCGGTTCGGTCCGCCTGCTTTCAAGCTAGATCGGTTCAAGGACTGCCCAAATGAATTCTGAATCGATTCATGGTTTAAAACCGGTCTTTACTTAGGTCTACATATACCTACACTAAAAGCAATTGTACGTAAAGGTATGTTTATTATATTAGAATAATTACTAACTAGACAAAAACCAAGGCTTCTTTTAGGCACACACAGGTGGGATATGTCCTTAGGAAGTTTCCATGCACACATACAGGTAACTATAGGCTATAATATCCCAAGCGCGTGTGTCTTTTTCTGAAGCTTACCCGTGAAAACATGACATTGTCATCCAAAATTCTATATGTATGTACCTATGGATCCATTATAGTATTTTCTTGCTGCAATAAACATTATTCGACAGAGTAGGTACCAAGAAATCTTTACGATAACTCACTGAGTTGGAATGAAGATACCTTCATGTTTCAATCATAAATTTGTTCTTTTAAAATGTGATTTTATTTGCACTTCGGTTTAATGAAGGTTTTAACAACTCAAGATTTAATTCGGCTCATAAAACAGAAGCTAAGTGAACCTTTTTTGATTAAACGAGTTGCTAAAAAGGGAAGAAAATGTTTCTAAATTATGTGGGATATTCTTCAATGTATGATATTAATTTTACATTCATTAGTTTTATTTCCATCAAACCAAAACTAATATAATCTAAAAAATTAAGATATTTGTAGCTCTTGAAATATACTTCTTCTTCCATGTTGGGGAAAATATTGGTATTTTTTTTTTTTAATAATTGTTGGAAGTGATTAATGAAAATGAGAAGTCAAAGTTCAATCCTGATACCAATACCAACACAAATAGGAAGAATTGAAATAAAATCAGAGAGATGCTAAAAAGAAAAATAAAA
This sequence comes from Lumnitzera littorea, assembly GCA_024138015.1. Taxonomy (NCBI): domain Eukaryota; kingdom Viridiplantae; phylum Streptophyta; class Magnoliopsida; order Myrtales; family Combretaceae; genus Lumnitzera; species Lumnitzera littorea. The sequence continues at coordinate 23,208,857 of JAMXBB010000005.1, read as the reverse complement.
TAGGTGTGTAGATGCAATTTGATCAATTTTTGAAACAAATCAAACTTCTTTAAAACGGTTTGGGTCATTCACTTAAATTCTTTATATTACGTTTTGTATGTAGAAATAAACACTATGTGGAATGGTAATTTTGGATTATAATCTCTCTTCTATGTTTGGGAGTGCCTTTAGAATATAGAATGATAGTTCCTTAGATTTAATAATTCTGATTTTAAGGAGGAATTCAAATATTTCTTTGGTGAAAATAATTATTAATTAAAATTACTTATTTAATATTCAACCTAATTATAGTATCCAATAATATAATGCGATTTTTATAAATACTAGTATATACACGTTCTATTATATGTTCTCATGAGTATTTTCATACACACTTAAAGAAATTATAATTTCAATCTTCATTTCATTTCATTTATTTTATTTCAGGCTATTGATGCGTACCAGACCCTCACTTAGGCTCTTATGGGTCGGTTTTCCACAAGGACGCTAGCCGGGGGCCAAGAGGGCACTGCAAAGGATTCTGGAGTAGGTGGTTAAAGACAAATCCGCACTAGGGGAATAGAATGACATATTAGAGCTAATGCTGAAATTAAAAATTTTGAATTCACATACAAGAAGTGAGATTTAACTCCTATCATCCTACCATAAACCCTAATTCAGTTCAAGCCAAATGAAGCTTATAAGATGCGGTTCTGGAATATAGGTTTCAAACCACGATAAATGTCTTACTTGTGTTTATGGAAATTGATTGTAGGTAATATGATTGAGACCTAAGTTATTTACAAATTTACGAATGGGGCGGAGGAGGTGTAAGAACTATATAAATGGGAGAGAAATTTTTTTTTTTTGATTAGGAACTCAACGGTATAGAAAAATTTTGTTAGTACAACAAAAGAACATAACAGCTTAAGTTTTTTTATACAACATTTGATGTATGCAATATTGGATATAGATCTTTGAGATTGAAAAAATAAAAATTAAAAAAATTAATTATTAATATTATAAATTACAATAAATTTAGTATCGTGATTAAGGAATTTAGTGTATTGTTATTTTCAGAATTTTAAATAAATATTTATTTTATACTATAAAATAAATTATTGTACCATCAAATATGTTTTATAATTTTTTTAGTTTTAAGTCTAGTACATCAGGACTTATTTGTTTGGTCATTTCGATAGATATGCAAACCAACTATTGGACTAAAATTTTTATCCAAAACTGTAACATAGAAATACATGAATCAAATAATATTTAGATAAAAGACTAAGTGTCTTTAGCGTTATGCTATTTATTGGGGGTAAGTACCATTGTAAATCAAATCACATGCTTGTTATATATAGTAATAGTATAGTAACATACCTTTGTTTGTTAAATATGCAAACACTTTAAGAGATAATGACCTAAAGAATCAATTTGTATGACTGTAATTATGCTTTTATTTTGGAGGACTCTAGTTATGCTACTAGAACTCTAGCCCAAGTGCTGGACAAAGGACTTATGTAAATTTGTTGGCTGGGTTTGAATGATGGGATGATAGTAATTCACCCCAAAGAAAACAAAGAAAAAATTGTTAAAATGAATGGTGTTTGTACATATGCTTGTTGGACCATGTGGCCTAGAAAACGAACCCTTTTTCTGCCATAGTTCATTATGATGGGGCTGAAAATTCAAAGGCCAATTCATATGGTAGTGGAATGAATTAAAGCAACTGTCATTGGTATTATTTACGCAATACATATATAAAAATTTTATTCCTATTTATTTACCATTTATATATAACATATGGTAACTTATATTACGAATACCTAATCAATCTTTACTCGATGTGAAGCCAGGGGTGGGGACCGTGACCGAGGCAGCACTAGAGGACTATTAGGGCTTTGGTGGGTACGGTTTGGTGTAAAATTACCTGTTCTTAACGGTTTCCAAGGCAAGTCTGCTGTTGTCAAAACTACATCCCTCCGGTTCAGCTCTTTTCTTCCATATGCCCACATATATTTATTTATTCGAAGGAGGTCGCACCAATCCCTATAGATCCGTTTAATTTCTAGGGATTTATTTATTTTTAAATGCAACTTTGATTAAGAAATTTTCAATGCAAGAATATTTGTTAGGAGACAACTTTCCCATTTTTCTTATATTATAATTGTTGTTTTATGAAATGTAAAAGTATAATTAAATTGAATTAAGTCAAATTAGTATAATTTGAGCTCGAGCTCAAGCTGACTTAAAAATTCAAAATTTGAGCTTGGTTCGAGTTTAATTGAGCTCTAACTTTTGAGTTTATGTTTGACTCAAAAATAAATTTAATAAGTTTAAATTTAACTCAATTAACTCCATTAAATTTAAACTTTTTATAATTATGCTCTAAACAATCTCAAACTTATTTGTATTTAAAAAAATTAAAAATAAATTACAAATTATCTCAAGATCGATTAGGTTTGCGAGCTTAATGAAATTAGTATTCTAAAGATTATGCTTGGCTCGATTTATTACTTGAATAGCTCGAGTTCAAGCTCGACTCAACTGTTATTAAATTGAATTTGAGTAAAAATTAAGCAGAGTTTAAATAGTTTATGAATCAATTTAGTTCATTTACATATTTTGTGGAGTTGATATTAGTACATGTGAAAATTTCTACTTTTTGTTTAACCCTTCTAAAATTTATCTCACGGAAATTCATCAATACAACCCATTGGAATATTATTGCATAAGAATATTATATTTGCTCATCTAAAAATGAGCATAAGTGGGCATATCAAATAGTTATCTTTTACCCCCTTCCCATCTGTATTGTTTAAATTACCTATTGCATGTCTATAGAAACATCACAATATATTTCGGGGATAGATTTACAGTGGGCGGGAAAGGGCCCCGTTACCAACTTTTTGAAGAAAAACTTAGTTATTGAAATTATTCGAAAATGAAGAAAATATGTAATTGTATGTATATTTTAAAGACCATTTACTAATACGATTAAGTGGTTGTATGCTTGCCTTATAAAGACCATTTACTTATAAGATATTATACACAACTACTAAGTGATTGTATGCTTGACCTTATAAATTTATATATTCCTATGTAAGTTTATTACTTTTTCAAAAAAATTTATTTCTATTGCTTAAATGACAATCTCTCTCTCTCTCTTATACATTTTATCAAACGTTAAATTTCATTGTTAGAACATTATAATAAACTAAATAAAATCTCTTGGAAAGGAAAATTTAATATTGAATTAAATAAGGTATCTAAAGTTCTTATTTCCTAAAGTTACCTCAAGTTACAAAAGTAATGGTTTTTATTGTTTAAATTTTTGAAAAATTATGATGTTATAATGATATCATAGGGATATTTAAAATATTTAGATAATACTAATAATTACTTTTATAACTTTAGGAACTAAACTTTAGAGGATCTATTTTCAAATTTGTTTCCCTAATTGTATGATTCCCCATCCATTCACAATATTATCAATATCCATATCCATTGTATTGAAAAGGTCTTAACATATAATTTCATGAATAACATAACCTTATACAGGCTAAAAATAAAAGAAAGTTCTCTTCTATAGTGGTATCTTAAATAAAAATTTAAATATACAACTCTTCCCATCCTAATCAGCTATTGCCACTGACACTGAGCTGGTACATTACAATAGATATCATGCTCATTCAAGATATTATTCCTCTCTGCCCCATCTTAAAATATGAAATCTCCTCTCTAAATCAATTCTCTTGCCTACTTTCTTCGAAAAAGATGAAGATTTTCTCTTCTTTCTGCTCTCCCTCATTCAATTGTTAGGTAGGATTGGTCACCTCCCTTTTGTCTATACTCTCTTTTCTGTTCCTAATCCGAGTCTGTACAACATAAATATGACACAAACCTATGCAAGTCAAAGAAAATAAATATAATCCAACCTTATAATCTCTCTCAAATTTCATATCTTCCTCTTATATAGTCCTGTCTCACAATCATAGCATTAGTATCCATTGAGAAAATTGATATACTTCACTCATGAAGACTATCCTAGCAAAATCCCCTCATGAGTCCTCCTTTTCTTTCTCTAGGAGATACTTCGGCTGGAGAAAAAAGCTGGACGACGGAGAAAACCAAGAAGAAGAAATCCTAAACTTCAGTAAGTCATCGCATTTTTTCGATGGGGAACCCGAAGAAGAGCCCAAGGATGCGATTACTTCAATCGTCGTGAAAAGCAAAAGAAAGAAGCCAAACAAGGCAGTAGTTTCCAGGCTTAAATCTGCCCTGACAGTCTTCAACAAGGGTTTATCCCAATCCCACTCGGTGCACAGTAATAAAGTGATAGGGACCCTGTTTGGTTACAGGCGTGGTCATGTCCATTTTACTGTCCAGGAAGATCCTAAACTGGGTCCTTCTTTTATGATCGAACTGGCCACCCCTACAAGCATCCTGGTGAGGGAAATGGCTTCTGGGACGGTCAGGATCGCATTGGAATGCGACAGGAAAGGCGTAAAGAGGGCTGGGAAGTTGCTCAATGAGCCGCTCTGGAGGACTTATTGCAATGGGAGGAAATCAGGATATGCAGTTAGGAAAGACTTTAAAGGGGAAGAGGAAATAAAAGTTTTGAAGGCCCTGGAGCCTGTTACAATGGGTGCCGGTGTGCTTCCAGGGATCTGTGGAGATGGGTCGGAAATGGAATTAGGAGAGCTCATGTACATGAGAGCTAGGTTTGAGCGAGTTGTGGGGTGTAAAGATTCTGAAGCTTTTTACATGATGAATCCTGATGGGAGTGGAGGTCCTGAGCTCAGTATCTATTTGCTTAGAGTTTAGTGGATGAAATTTCTCCATCTCCAGATGGTATTTTCATCCGTAAACCGTTATATTGTCGAATGGAATGAGAAGTGTAAAATAAATTCACACCATATATATCAATGGTAGTATGTGATTAGGGAACACGGATTGAGATATTATCTAGAGATAGGCGAATTTTGTCCAAGTTTACTATAATTTACACTTGCGGATAATTGGATAAGACTACTTGTAGTTCTTATTGTCAGTAGCTTCAGGTGATTATATATGGAAGTTTAAGATTTTATGAAGCAATATAGATCCTGAACTTTTTTTTTTTCTTTCCCTTTTTGTTCTGGGATTCTAGTAAAGTTCGATTCTTGTAGAGATTGCATTGAGAGGAACCAAATTTGGGGCTTGCTTTTTTGGAAAGTGAAATAGGTTCTCAAATTGGTTAGAATGGAGACATATGATGACATATGACTGTTGATGTAGATCTAATTGAAGCAAATGAGTGAAAATCATTGACTCGAATCAAAAGAATAAAACATAAAAAAATAAAATTGACCCAAACATTAACTTGGATTAAAACACTACAATATAACTCCAAAAACAAAAGACAATAGCAATAGTAAAACTTAAAGTCAAGTAAATTTGAAAAACACTATAGAAAAACCTCTAAATTCCAAAAACCTCAACACAATCCTTATTGGAGACCCAATTGAAACCTTGTGAAGCCTTAACTAAAACCTTGCGCAGCAAAGTTGATGGAAATAGTAATTGTAATGAGATCCATCATGCTCTTATGGTATAGTGGGGAAAACTTGCGTTTTTAATATGCAGATCTTCACTTTTATACATTTATAGCACGTCGGATATTCTACTCAACCATGTGAGCAATCGATCTAATTGAAGCATTGTTATAGTTAGGCCAGTTTGTACAAAGACATCTCTTATTTAGCTAAAAGACTACTATAGAAAATAGGGTAAAATTGCACTTATAAAACCAATCTAGTAGTTTACAGTTAGAATAGCAACAAATTGTAATAGAGAAACAATAAACATGTAATAGAAAGTATAAAAAGAGAAAAACAAATAGAAGCATCGAGATCTTTCTAAGAGAAATTGTGTATGGAGTACAGGCTCACTTAAAGAAGCCATATCACTTCCTTTACCCTTCCGTAATCGGAATTCCATGAGATCACTTTGCAAGAAAAGATCAAGAGTGGTTAGTATCCATTCTTAGTAATATTTGATACAAACTAAAGAAAGATTAAACATTAGAGAAAGAGAGGAAGAGATTTAGGGTTTCACTAACCCTTCGAGAATAATTAAGAGAGAAAGAGAGAGACAGTATCTGATTAGAATACCTTAGATGATATCTTAGGATTAAGTGTGTAGGCCTTGGGCTTATTTTGTAATAAGAAGCCCAACAATTTGGTGCTCTTATTCATCTATAGCACTTGAGACTTGTACATCGGCATCCAATCATCATGATATGGATATAATCAAAGCAATGTTTCTTACTGTACAATAGAATCAACAGATTTTTGAAGCTTCTTTAAAGGAAATGAATGCTTAGATTGGATCTTTGATAGATAGAGTGGGATATTTGGAAATTTCTAATGGTAATAATTAGAATTTGATATCCCTTCGTTAAGTGATAGGTAATATAGGAAATTCATCATCTTTTACATAATAGAATGATTCTATTGATGCCAATTTGCTTAAGGGCATTAAATTGGAGATTCCAAATTTAGAGGCTCAAATCCTTTAGTATGGATTTTCAAGATGCAACAATTCTTTAATTTTCATCAAATATTTGAAGATCAGCACAATACAATAGCATCATTTGTAATGGAGGATGTAGGACTCTATTGGTATCAATGGATGTTTAATAAAAAGTTGCAACTTGGCTTGTATTTCTCAAGGCATTAGAGTTGCAGTTTAGACCTTCCCAATGAGAAGATGTTCAAGGAGCTCTGGCAAAATTATGTCAAAAAAGGTTAGTAGCAGAATATTAGGTAGAATTTAAGCCTCTTTCTAATAGAGTTATTGGTTTATCCCAGAGTTTCTTGACTAGTTGTTTCATATTTGGCCTAAAAATTTCTATTAGAAGAGATGTACAAATAGCTAATCTTAGTACATTGGTGCATGTAGTTTAGTTAGCCAAGATGTATGAAGCTAAGATTGCTAATCGGTATGCATATAAGAGTTCCATACCTATACAGATGTTAAGCATCAACTTTTGCAATTTGCTAAGTTGAATGTAGTTTTGCAAAATTCTTCACAAAAAGACAATGGTAACCAAATTGCTAAATCAGTTTCTATTTGGAAAATAACTGGACAAGAAATGCGTGTTAGGAGAGAAAAGGAGTTATGTTAATAACTATGATGAGAAGTTTTATGGAAATCATGATTGTAAATCACAATTTTTACTACTACTGACTAATGATGAAGAAATTGAAGATGAACTGGTAGAAGAGGACTATGTTGATGACTAAGATGATAGTGAAGTGGTGTTAGAAGATGTTACTATTAGCTATCATGCATTGTCAAGTGAATGTGTTCCTAAGACTATAACATTTTAGGGGATTGTGAATTCTAAACCAGTTTTAATTCTAGTTGACTCAAGAAGTATGTACAATTTTGTGTAAAGTAGACTAGCTACATAGTTGAATTGGACAGTATTACCATCACCAATTTTTCGAGTGATGATTAATAGTGGTAGTCATCTTACTTATGAAGGATAATGTCAAAATATGAATTTTACAACATAAGGTATGGAATTTTGTAATACCTTTAATGTTTTACCAATTCAAGGAGCAGAAATTGGCTTGGGAGTACAGTGGTTGCAAAATTTGGGTCCAATTACTATTGATTATTTTAAATCGACATTGCAATTTTGAAAGAATGGGATTAAGGTGACTTTAATTGGGGATGTATTTAGGGGTGCTAGTCCAATCTCTCATTATTAATTGTGCAAGTTTATTAAATAAGATGCTATTGCATCATTTTGTCAATTGGTGGCTTAAGAGATTGAAAACAAGTGTGATTGCCTGGAAATTGCTAGCAACACTCAAATTTCTCAAGTATTGAGTAGATTCTCTAAAATATTTCTAGCACCTTTATCATTGCCATAAACTAGAGAGATAAAACATCGTATTGTTCTTAAACAGGGGACTTTTCTAATTAATGTTAAACCCTGCAGATAACCACATTTCCAAAAGAATGAGATTGAGTAACAAGGGTAGGAGATGCTTCAACAGGGCATTATCCAACATAGTATTAGCCCATTTTCCTCTTTGATTATTTTTATAAAGAAGAAGGATGGTACTTGGATATTTTGTATTGATTATCGACCTTATGTAATAGTGAAGGATGAATTTCCAATACCAACTATAAATGAGTTACTAAATGAATTGTTTGGAGCAATCATTTTTTCCAAATTAGACTTAAGATTTAGCTATCACCAGATTCGTATGCATAAGGAGGATGTGGAGAAAATTGTGTTTAGGACACAGAAGGGTTATTATGAATTTTTAGTAACACTATTTGGCTAAAGTAATGCCCCGGCTACTTTTCAAGTGATCATGAATAAGATATTTTGGACATTCTTAAGGAAATTTGTCATTGTTTTCTTTGACGATATCATAGTTTATAATAAGACAATGGCTTTGCATGTTGGTCATCTTTCTAAAGTATTATACGTGTTGGAAGATAATACTTTCTATTTGAAAGAGATTGAGTGTTCTTTTAGAAGAGATACTATAGATTATTTGGGCTACATTGAATCTAAATTTGGTGCACAACCTAATCCATCTAAAGTGGAAGCAGTAGCCAATTGGTTGTTACCTTCTTCTCAAAAGCACTTAAGAGGATTTTTGGGACTTTCTGGGTATTACAGAAGATTCACTAAAGGATATGCAAATATTACATCTCCTTTAACTAAATTGCTAAGGAAGGATCGGTTTCAATAGAATGAAGTGCTATTATTGCTTTTAATAAGCTTAAATAGGCCCTATCTATAGTTCCTCTTTGATCTCTTCCAAACTTTTCAAAATAGTTTGTGATCAAGATAAATGCATCTAGCAGTGGAATTAGGGTTATCTTACTTCAAGACAATTGTCCTATTGCTTACTTTAGCAAGAAATTACCACAACATTTATGTAAGGCATCAGCATATGTTCATGAGTTACATGCTATTATAGCTTCGTTAAGGAAGTGGAGATAGTTTGTTGGGGTCTCATTTTCTTATTAGAACATATCATAGAAGCATCAAGGAGTTATTGACTGAAGTAATACAAACTTCAAAGCAGCATAAGTATTTGACTAAGTTATTAGGATATGATTATTCTATAGTCTACAAGATAAGGTCAAATAATATTATTGGTGATACCTTATATTGGCAACATGAGCCTACTTTACATGGAATTTCAATGATCTATTTTCCTTTTATTGAAAAATTGAAGGAGGACTATAAGTCTCTAGATAGTTTTAAGCGGATGATTGATGACTCAACTTAAGGAAACCATTTGAAATGGCCATTAGTTTGGAAGAATGATTTGTTATATTTCAAACACAAGTTATTAGTACTTGATTCATCTCTTATTCCTACCTTACCGGAAGAGTTAGATTCCTTAAGACATATAAGAGACTTGCAATTGAATTTTTTTAGGAAAGCATGCATAAGCAAATACAAGAATTTGTTAACTCATGTCAGGTGAAATATTCTACATGAGTACATTCTAGATTATTGGCCCTTTACTTAATCCTCATCATATTTAGGAAAGATATTAGTATGGACTTCATCACACATTTACCTAAGCTAATTGTTTATATAGTCATTTTAGTAACAGTAGATCATTTATCCAAATACTGTCATCTAAGGACTTTGGAAACTGGTTTTATAGCAGCTAAAGTAGCCTCTTTATTTTTACACATAGTAATCAAATTGCATGGATTCCCCAAAATAATTGTTTTAGATAGGGATCTCATTTTCATGAGTAAGATTTGGCAGAAGATTTTTAAGCTAAGTGGTACTAAGCTAGCAACTAGTAGTGCTTATCATCCTCAATCTAATAGTCAAATAGAAGTGTTCAATAGGGTTATTCAACAATATTTGAGATCCTATATTATAGATTATCCCATTAATTAGGTTAGATATTTGCTATGGGTTCATGAAGAGACTGGTATATTACACCTTTTGAAGTAGTACATGGTACTACTTTTACCTAAGGCACTTCCAAGTTAGATGCAATAGATATGGAATTACAAAGTCGAGATGAAGTATTGAGGATACTTAAGACATAGTTGGAGAAGACCGAACATAGAATGAAGCAGTTTTATGACAAATACAGAACATAGGCATAGTTTGAGTTAAGAGATCTTATTTTTATCAAACTTTATCCTTATAGATAGGTTTTTATCTTAAGGTAGAATTATCATAAGCTTTTGAAGAGGTACAATGGTCCTTACAAAGTGTTGAGACGGGTAGGGACAATTGCCTATGAAGTAAAATTACCCGTCTATTCATAGATACATAATGCTTTTCACGTATTTGTCCTTAAAAAGGCTACTGGCTCTCAATTTCCTCCTCTCAATCTTCCCTACGAGGCTATCAACAATCATCCTTTGTTGGACCCTCTATCTATAGTAAGTGCTCGTGAAGTTGTTCAAGATAATTAGAAGATTTAACATATTTTGGTACAATAGTGTAGATTACTACAGGAAGAGACAACTTAGGAAGATTGGCTTTAGTTTAGCAAGATCTACCTTAATTACAACCTTGAGGACAAGGTTGTCTTTCAAGAGGAGGAGCCAATTGTTACAGTTAAGCCAATTCGTACAAAGATGTCTTTTATTTGGCTAAAAGACTACTATAGAGAATAGGGTAAAATTGTACTTGTAAAACAAATCTAGTAGTCTATAGTTAGAATATTAACAAATCGTAATAGAGAAATAACAAACATGTAACAAAAAGTATAAAAAGAGAAGAATTAACAAAGATCTTTTTGCGAGAAATTGTGTGTGGAGTACAGGTTCTATCAAAGAAGCCATATCACTTCCTTTACCCTTTTATAATCCAAACTCTACGAAATTACCTTGTAGGGAAAGATAAAGAGTGATTAGTATCCATTCTTAGTAATATTTGATACAAATTTAAGAGAGATTAAACGTGAGAGAAATAGATCTAGGATGTCACTCACTCTTTGAGAGTAATTGAGAGAGAAAGAGAGATAGGATCTGATTAGAATAACCTAGGTAATATCTTAAGGTTAAGTGTGCAAACCTTACGCTTATTTTATAATAAGAAGCCCAGCAAATAGTGTCTTCATTCCCAGCTTGAATTTCTAATCCATGATTAAATGCATAAAGAATCTGTCTAGATATTGCATATAAAATACTCACACAATGTAAATCACTAGAAAATTAGTATATGATCAGCATAGTATGATATTCAAAGAGGCTATGGAAGCTTTGTGGACAAAATTCAACAGTTGGGGAAATTGTATATTAATATAACATCTATTGAGATAACGTTTATGACAAAAGTCGATTCCGCGATGGCAAGATCAATATGCAACGATGGATAAAAGAATGAAAATTGAAACATAAACAATACCAATGGTGTTACATGTTTTAACAGAGCAAATTAGTACTAAGAAGCCCGCAATTATGTTCCCAGTCGTAGCTCTCAGTAACAATATGCAGATAAATTATTTTCTTTTCTAAATATAACCAAAAAGTGCGGCCAATAAATTATATATCTGGAAATCACATAATTGCCACGATCTAACTGGTACATGATGTCTATAATTATGGTTACTTTCTTAGGTAGATTCTTTTGAAAGTTAGATTGACCATGTCATTAATTAAGAAAAAATGTAAAGAATATAATTTAATTATCAAAATAAAACCATTTGGAGCAGACCATGTCATTAATTAAGAAAAACGTAAAGAATATAATTTAATTATCAAAATAAAACCATTTGGAGCATGTCACCAGTAGGGCATGTCTAACTTGTATCTATCCATATAGGTTCCATGCTCTTATCTCCAGGACAATACAAACAAGGACCAACGTATAGTTTCTTAAGCAAGTACGGAAGAACCTTTGTTACTTCTACTGAAATTGTAATATCATCGATTTTTATTTGAATCGCACACAGAATAATTTAGGTTTAGTATTGCTAACATAACAAAAATTCAATTCTGTTGTATTAGGATTTTTATAAAACGCACAACCAAAAATTAAACCTTAAGAAATACTTTCATGGACTAAGTTTACGTAAGTTGCAACAAAATTTACGTGAGCAGGACAGAGGCAGGATTCACCATTGGCCGCTGCAAATAGCTTCCTGATAGACTAACAGTTCTAGTCAGGGCAGTCCATCGAAGGAACCGCGCAAGGTTTTAGTTCGGGTGTCACGATGGTTCGATTGGGTTTGCAATAGGGATTATGTTAAGGTTTCTTGATCTCAGGTGAAATAATTAGTATATAAGTAATTATAAAATTTTAATATATATATATATAAAGAAATATATTTTTTGAAAAAACTCTAATTATATTTTTATATATCAAAATTTTATAAATACTTATATATTACTCATTGATTTATATAGCGAATTAGTATTATTGAAAAATTTTCAAGATTTTTAGGATTGGGAGGGTTTTCAATAGTTTACTTGACATTAACTTTTACTATTACCGTTGGCTTTTATTTTTGGAGTTATCTCATAGTGTTTTAATCCGAGTTAAAGTTTGGTCGTTTTAATTTTATTTATTTATTTGTTTTTAGTTCAAGTCGGTGTTTTTCACTCATTTGTTTCAATTAAATCCATATTAGTAGCTATGTGTCATTGCTAAATGCCATGTGAGCATGATATGACGGCGCATAGGATAGATTCAATATACGAGAATATGAATACGGGCAAGGATTTAGTCCATGCTTGCATTTAATTGACTTTTAGTTTTCAGTGCTGCTCATGATAGAGCCAAAAAAGAAAATTGAGTATGGCATCCTTAGAAAAGCTAGCAGAGGATTTTCACTTAATTGCCTTGTTATAACTTCTATACGAGAAAAAATATTCAATAGGTATTACAAATAACGTGTTTTGTATATAGATGACGTATTAAATACTAATAAAATATTTATAAAAATTATAATAGAAGGAATAATTTTTAAATCAATTACTACATATGATTAACACATGTTATGCATGTTAATATTTTATTGATATTTATATATAATATGTAGTATATATTATCCATTGAATTATTTCTCCTATCATGAAATTCTTTAATCGACTCATTTACTAAAATGTTTATCTCTAATTTTAATTTAAAAAATGTTGTCTTTTGTAAAGATCCTTACAAGATTCTAAATTCCAAGATCTACTAATTTTTCAAGTGAGTCAACTTAAAAAATAATTAATCTCACCTTTGTAGAACAAACCTTTTTTCTACATCACAATGGCACATGGTATGTTTACAATAGAGTGAGCATACATTAGTTGCTTAGTTTTGCCTTTCAATCAAACCAAACTATGAAAATGCGAGTTAGTTTTTTATGGTTTGATTTTATAGTTTGAATCAAACCATATGGTTTGGTTAGGAATTTTCCTAACCATGAAACTTCAGTTTGGCTTGGTTTGGTTTTGGAATTATTGAACCATATTTTGTTATATGAGAATGTATACTTGCGTAACATGTAACTCCATAAGTTAAGTACTAAATTTATATGAAAATGATAAGTATTAATATAATATAAAAGTTGATGAAATAAAAATTTATGTAACTAAAAAGTTTCAAATATCCATTTACAAATAACTTTATTCAGAAAGCTAGCAAATAGTATCAACTCTTAATCAATCTATATATATAATTTAAAAATTACAATGATAAAAGTTAAATACATATACATTTGAATAAATACAAGTTAAAATAACCAAAAAAGACAAAAATTCTAGCTACAAATAAAATAATATTATGTTCTTTCAAACGGTTTAGTTTGGTTTATCATTCTAAACCAACTATAAATTCTTGATTTAGTGTATTTATGAATTTTCTAAACCAAGTAGCAAAATATATATACATATATATATGTATATAATGTTCAGTTTGGTTGATTTTTTTACTCACCTTTATTGAATTTTTTGTAAGGAAAGCTACTCAACCTAATAAGCAAATCAAAATGAAAATAGAATACTTTTTTTTTTTTTTATAAGGAAACCTACTTAACCTATAATAGTAGGTTAGAAGGTAACTATACAATGGCCCCCCTCCCTTTCTTTTTGGGGGTAAGGGCACGTGGTGGAAGTTCAATACTATAACTGTACCATAAAATTTATTAAGAAAATACTTTTTTTAAAGATCATTTATTCATTAAATAAGAAAATCTCAGCTTCTTAATCTTCTTCTTCCTTATTTACTAACTTTACCATAATTAACACTAGTTACTCTACAATCATCTTTTTATAAGGGTATTCATGATTTGATTTGGTTTGATTCAAAGGTAGAAACAAATTGCACTGCTTTTAATGGTCTAAGGCTTTAAATCGAGTTACTTCAAATGTGGTTCCATTTGGTTTGGTTCAGTTCAGTTTGAATTGGCTTTTTAAAAAACACTATGTTCATTTGATAATATTAATAGTTTAGAGTCTTTAATTAACATTGATATCCAAATTAAGGAACATTACTTAAGAATTAAAGCTATATAACATTATATTATAGAGACATTAAATCTTAGTTAATGGTGAAAGCGCACGAGTCTTCTAGAGATGAGAGACGGTGGTAAAGGAAACGAAGTGGATTTGTCGACGCTTAGAGTAAAATAAGAAATAGCAAAAAGAAAAAAGGTAAACAAGATTAGACTAAAAAGTTGATAGGGTTTAAAAAAAAAAAATATATCACCTATTTTTTATTTTTTTAATAAAAATAGTTTAGTCTAGATTCAAATAATTTGGTTCGATTCGACTCAAACAATGGATCCTTTGGACCCTCTTTAAGATGAACCCAAATTGAACTAATATATAAACAATTCACATTTTATGATTAGGTGTAGTTTGGTTCGATGAACAGCTCTATTTTTTAATGTCTTTCACTACTTTTAGTTGAGTCGCTAATATATAAATAAATAAAACAATATCTCTAAGTATCATATATTAATTAGGAAAAGTATATATGAAAAGACAATTTTAGTGAGCCCTCACATATTACATTATCCTAAATGAATCTTCTCATAATTTAGGTATCTATGTCAATATTTTGCCCTCGTTATTAACCATGTTTAAGAAGATATCATATTAAATATAAGGTTTTCTTTTACGGTACAATCACTTAAAAGTGACTATGTGGTATGGTCACTTGGACTTTAGCAAATAAGCTTAAATTATAACAAATAAGGACTGTTAACAATAAAAATGAAACTATTAACAGGTTTTTATAGGAGTTGTCAATAGCTTTCATAAGACCTTTGACAACTTTTGTTACTGTTAATAAATTTTATTTTCTATGAATCAAGGTGTTTTACTAGTACCTTCATTATAGCAAATCATTGTACATTGCACATAGGTTGAAGATTAACTCCTTTGTTAATCATTGCCCTTTCATACGACGTATTAGGTTACTTCCACTTCTAGCTTCTTTAAGTCATTCGAACAAGTGATAACATGGAAAAATAGATAACATTGCCAATCATTTAAATTCGTAATTATAAATTAAGTCTATTGGACATTACATCCCCAAAATAGCAGTAGAATAGAACAAGTAGTCTAACAAGCTACAACTAATATGAAAACATAAGTTACTAAAGAAACTAAAACTTTAGCTATATTCCCTAGCAGTTCATTCCTTCGCTTTAGTTTTCCTACGGACCCTCCCAAGCTTGGGACTAACCTTAAGCATTCCACAGTCCGGTTTGATGAAGAGGTATCCTTACAATAAAAGAAATCTGAGGGGTAATGGGCGCAGGCTGTAGTCTTATGTTTAGTGAGCTAATCCCTCCAACCATGCCTTTCAAGTGATATAGTTGATAAGCATATGAATACATGTGACAAGCAGCATGCTATATAAATATATGCAGTAGCCTAGAAATTGCATACAACTCATAATTATCCCTTCTATAGTCATGGTTAGAGATTATTAACTGATACAAACTATTAATCGAGTTCTATCACCTGGGTTTTTATCCATAAATGCACTGATGTGCTACAAATACATTTAACATATATATATATATACATACATACACTTTACTTTGATGAATAATTTAAACTTTTTCAAACTCGAAAAGTCCCTAGTCTAGTAGTGTGGTGGCTCCTGTAGTCTACCTCATACGCACTAAGTAGAAGTTACAATACATGGCCCTTAGTCATATGGTTGGCATCTCTTGACACCTAGTAAGCCCATAGGTTAAGACAAGGACTTAATAAATATGACACTATTGTATTCCTAAATTAATCCCTTCATAAGCTCCTGTTCCTATAAGCCCCTTCTTGCTTTTCGCATGAGGTGACAATCGATATAAGTATAATGCAATGTTGTGCTATGCACGATCCTTTTTAATTATATGTTAAGTAAGTATTAGGTTCATTTACTCAGGTGATCAAACAATCATCGCTTATGGCCAACAATCCTATAAATATTATAGGTTAAGACAAGGACTTAATAAATAAGACATTATTATATGCCTAAATTAATCCCTTCATAAGCCCTTGTTCTTGTAAGCCCCTTCTTACCTTTTGCATGAGGTGGCAGTCGATATAGGTATAATGCAATGTTGTGCCATGCATGATCCTTTTTTAATTATATGTTAAGTAAGTATTAGGTTCATTTACTTAGGTGATCAAATAATCATCGCTCATGGCCAACAATCCTATAAATACTTATCATGCAAAAAGTTCTGGTTCTCATAACATCAATAGGTTGTTTGACAATTAAGTAACATAACACATGCATATCCCAAACTCCACATGCAACAATTTATCATAATTAAGATATTTAGTGCTACTAACTATAAGAAAAACCAAATATGGAGTCATTAAGAGTTGCTCACTTGGTCATAGCTATTAATTATAGTAGTCTGGTAGTAAATTTTTCCCTAAATCGATATCTCCTAAATATGTAAATGAGGCAAAATAAGAATTTTCTATTTTATGGTTTCATGCTAATGAGCTTACTAAAGTTATTCCTTTGGTTTTATTACTTATCCTTATATTTTTCTAATTAGGTCAAATTCTTTTATCACACATATATTTCTCATTTTAAATCCGATTTTTATGATATTATAGTTAATTTTCATCGTTTTTACATATACTTTCACAAGGTATGATTAGATTTAGGAGGTAGGGCCTGCATTTTTATGTACAAGTCAAAATAATAGCGCGTCTCCTTAAGTATGCTTCCTTTTGTATTTGTTTGCATCATTGGGTTTTGTTCATTCTGTGAACGCAATTGGTTTTGGGCCTTGGACCATTGTTTGAGCTTTAATATTTGCATATAATTAGTTTCTTATTCATTATTTTCGGCATCGATTCTATCTCTTACTCTTTAAGCTTTTTAGTGGGCTTTTGAGCCATAAAAGAACTCGGTTCTTACAATGGACTTACTAGACACTTTGATAGGAATCAACTCTTTAGACTAGTCACATGTAGCCTAGCTAGAGGACTGCAAGGACTCATATGGAGATTACTAGCTCGAAATCTCATTTAGGATGAGGATTCCTATTCCAATCTTTATCTTTTACACTACTATCGACTTAAGTATCGAGTTTTCATAAGTATCAACACAGTTTCTAAGCTACTAAGTAGTCATATCGACCTACCAAGCATACATAGCGACTAGCCAAGTAGCCATACCTATTGTTGAGCTCATGCCATGATCTTAGTAGCTCTCAAGTTGATTAGCATCAGACCTTTATTCAAGTTAAGTTGCCAAGACACTTGACTTGCATAAGATTAGAATGTTTTTTAGTACTCGAGCTTTGACCTGAACTGGATCAGGTCTACTTTAATTGATGACTCATTCTTTTGACTTCATCTAAATTGTATTACATTAAAGCTGAGCCACCTTAAGGTATACTTTAGTAAGACCAGCATCATTCTAGACCGATAACCACCATGTGACATATGTCTTCTATACAACTTTCCAAGATGGTTCCTTACTTTTTTTGTACAAGATATTCTTTGTCCTTTTTACCCTTTTTAGTATGTTTCATGTATTCCATTTGTAAATTACCCTTTTATCTTTTCCATGTGTACCCTGTAACCCTAGTGGGGTTAGTATATAATCCCTATTTACTTGTAGACGGGAAACATGTTATTGCATTATTGATTATTACAAGTTTACTTTCTTGAGCAACCTTAGTATTCTCTTTTTAGATCTTATCTCTTATCTCTTGTCTCTTATCTATTCCTTTTAGCAAGTAGTAGTGGTAAGCGACCTTATAATTTGGACTGATGAGTCATATTTGATGAATTGTAAGTTGAGTAGGATCAATTGATGTGTTATATTTGATTGGTAATTGCCTAGATTTTTGCTAACCTTTTGTTTTCCCTTTTTGTTCCCTTTTGTTATGGTGCTTCTTTGTGTGTATGACCCCAGAGACGCATCCAACTTTAGTGGGCTTAGGGAACCTATAGTGGGTCTTCTTTAGGTCTTTCATTTTCCTTATATTACCTTTATACTTGTTGTCGAGCCTAATTTTTCGATTTCTTTTATTTAATTGATTTTCCCCTTCTCAATTAATACTAAACCCTAACCCATTTAATATTAATCATTGACTAAAGAAATTGGGAAATTTCGGTTTCTTATTTAGGAAAAGTTTTTGGAGTCATCACTCGACCGAAGTCGGGAAAAAAAAATCATAATCAATTAGGTGGATTGATTATAATTTAGCTACTAGTCTTTGATTTCAATTCAAATAAAAAACCAGAGGATTTCGAATTCGGGGACTAACTTATTAAACCCTAATAGGTACCACTATCTATTTACTAAAATTAGGATTATTCTTCTAATTATAATATTTAAAAATAAAAAAATCAAAATCAAAAGAAACAAAAAAACCTAAGTTTATACAGATTTTATCGTCACCTCGATATCAAACGATTGTAGTTCTTTTCGTAAACTTTAGTGTATTGGTTTATTTTAATTTTGAAAATTCACTAGGTTTACATTTTTAATCTAATTAGTTTATTCCAAGAAAATTGTAAAAGGATCTTAATTCTTAAGTATTTTTATTTTATAGAAAATTCTCTAAAACATCTTAGTTTTGAAAAAATGTTTGTTATTAATTTTTTTATTTTTAAAAAAGTAAATTTTTCTAAATGAGAAATTCTAAGAAAAACTAATACTAAAAAGATTTCCTAGGCTAAAATATATATATATTTTTCTTTTACATATTTTAAAACAACTACTAAACAAATTAAAATAAATAAATAAATTAAAAAAAAAAAACCTAAATTAACAAGTGCGCACGGGTCAAGGGGCGTCGGGGTGAGTGTATGCTACTGTGGGTTGGATTGGAAGTCAAAGCATTGGTGGAGTTGTGTTTGGCTTAGTGGACGTCAAGAGTGGGTGAGATCCGGATGCTCCAAGTGTGGCCGTCATGGATTGAGTTAGGTGCTACGGTTGAGGATTGTCGGTATGCAGCCGTAACTGTGGGGAATTGAATTGAACTGGGGTTATAATGTCGTGGGTGGCACCTGACGAAGAAGAAGAAGTCACTATGGGTTCGGTATTGGACAGTCGTATGTCGAAGATGATGTGCGAGTATGGCTACGCTGCTGTCCAGTTGATCATGGATATTGGTGTTGTTGACTTGCAATCGAGTTGCTGATAGGGCGGCATCGAGTGTCATAGTCGTACGATGGAGAGGATGGAGTTTGCTGTTAGTGTGGGGTCGCGAAGGTAGAGTGGTTGATCCGAGTTGTGTTGCGCAATAGACTGCTTCTGAATTGGAGTTAGCGGTCGTGAAGTTGTGTTGCTATCATATGTTGTGCTACTGTGTGTTCAGTCAAGTGAGGATGAAGGGAACGGGCACGCTGTTATAAGTTGCAGCAGTGGGGGTTTTGCCGTGAAGCTGTGGTCTAGAATTGGTCGCGTTGTGAGCTGCTACTGTTGGAGTGAGCATGCGCTATGCAAGGTGTAGTGGTTAGGCTTGTGGCGTACAGGGTGAAGTCTTCATGGAGCAGCGTAGATGGCGTGTCGCGTATCGCTGCTATGGGCTGTCGGTAGTGCGCTGGAAGGTCGAGTCTTTGCTATTGATGGAGCTTTGGGTCCTTCTTTTTTGAACTTGTTCTTGTGCAGTAGTGATCAGCAGTGTCCGTACGTAAGTGTCGTTGTTCGACGTTGGGTATTGGGGTTCATTGTGGATAAGCTTAGCTTGTAATCTTGGCTTGCTGTTCCGTGATGGTGCAGCAGCGGCGTGTGGTTGGGAGAGAGTCGTGATGCTGCAATGGAGGTTATCGTCGGTGCTGCACGTGGCGGACGTTGTTGCTACTACAGTGTTTGTGCTGCTGTAGCTAAATGGAGAGGATGGTGTTTTGATCGCGTGCAGAAGGCCGAGGGTACATGCTTTTGTTAGATGTTGGTGCTGGCTGGAGTTGGCATGAGTGTAGTGCTATTTGCTGTTGAAGATTGCAGCAGTAGTGTCTGGCTGAGCTGGAGTTTAACGTTGTCGTTTGAGAGTTGTGTGGCTAACCAGAGTTGCGATGCGGATCGTGGGTAGTAGCACGGCATGGATAGTGACGGGCGTTGATGGCCAATCGATGGGAGACAGTAAAGTGGTGACTCAGCTGTGCTATTTGGATGCTGCGCAAACGCTAGAGTATTCTGCTGTCGGCGATTGGGGATTTGCGCAATTGAGGAGGAGACGTTTAGTGGTGCGGTTCAGGTCAAGGTCGTGCGGCGTAGTGATCAAGTCCGTGGAATTAGACTTTAGCAGATTGGTGCGCGAGCGAGGTGTTGGATGTTTAGGTGTGTAAGTTCGCTTGGAGTTTCTGTGCTTAGTCTGGTGCATGTAGTCAATGCTGAATTGAGATGAGTTGAAGCTGAAAAATAAAGCTTACTTTTTGTTTTGGCGTGACATGTATTTATAAACCCGAAACAAATCGTATCAAATTATATTCATTGTATTTGATTTGATAAAATTAAACTAGATCCAATTTATTTGTATTAATTTAGATCTGATTTAATAATCCAAACAAAAAGATTTGATTAGATTGTCCATTGTATTTGATTTGATAAAATTAAATTAGATCCGATTTATTTGTATTAATTTAGATCTGATTTAATAATCCAAACAAAAATATTTGATTAGATTATCCATTGTATTTGATTTGATAAAATTAAACTAGATCCGATTTAATTTAGATTTATTTGTATCAAATATTTCAATATTTATCTATTAGATCGTTGGTCTGTGCCTTGACAATCAGTACAATTAAATTGTATTTAAACCACGCGATTTTCTAAAGTAATTATTTATACTAAGCTAAAACTAAAATTATTTGTCCTTAATTATAAGTTATTTCCTAAAAATCTAAAAAATCCTTATAATTTTTTCTTTTTTCTTTTGGTATTTTCATCATTTGTTAATTTTTATTATTTTTATTATTTTATTTATTATTTTTTTGAATTAAGATCCTTTTTTAAAAAAAATAAAAAATTAGGATTATGGAGGAGCAAAAATTAAGTATCTATACTTGTAGATAGTGGGGTTTTCTCTAGCTCAATTGTAGGTTTTAGGCCGTTTAAGCTTCCTAAGACTTATTATCCTTATTGAACTTGTATTTTTGGACTTGAAACTTGGCAAACCAAGGTTTTATGTTTACTTTTTCTTTATTTTCAGATCTAGCTGGTTAGGTTTGGGGTTCTTAAGGCCCATCCTTGGCTTACTTTCCTTGAGTTTTGACCTAAACATTAACTTAAGGTGCTAAACATTTGTTTTTTTTTTTTCCCTTGTCATTGCTTCTTGTTTGTCATGTTATTAGGGGAGAACATGTGAGATTAGATTAATTACTCTTTGGCTATGAGTTTTAAGGAGTTTTCTTAAGGCCATAATTAACTTTTTCTTGGGTATTATCTCATATACCTATCATATAGCTATTTAGGTGCATTTTTAAGCTTAGACGTCTTTTATTAAGTTGAGGAAACATCCCTAAGGCCTACATACTTCCCACATCTAGCATTTAAAGGGGTCTTATTCTAGCTTTATTTTGATGTTTCTTCAAGTTACAAGGCTTCCTTTTTAGTGTACATTTATCTCATGCTAGGAGACAAGTTTATTACTACTTAGGACTTACTACTTTATAAGGAAATTTTCAAGAACAACCACTAACTAGCATGTTCAAAATAGCTCCTAAAATAGAAGGAAATGCTACAAGAAATGAAATAAGGAAATTCTACTCATGGCATCCTAAGACTACATAGGAATAGAGTGTACTTTACTAAGCTTAATAGTGGTGAGTGGCACCCCAAAGAAGTGCTCCTCTTGTCCTTGCTCTGAGTCTCTTTTGTGTACTACTCCTTGGTCTTTCAAACCCTTATTGAACTATGAAGCTTGTGAAGTGAAGACTACTTGATGCTTTCTAAAATAGACTAAGCTTAGCTGGTGTATGTGTAAGGATATTTAGAGGATTCAATGGTGGAAATGAGGGTGAAGATTAGGTATTTGGTTGGGGCTTAATATGATGGTTTTGGTAAGGGCGATTGGAGGTGCTTTTACTCTTGAAGCTTAAGTGTTGAATGGTGTGAAATGAAGGAAGTTCAAATGGTCAGGGTATGGGACTTAAATGGCCGATTAGGTGCTTGATGGGAGTCTTACTCTTTAGCTTGTCATTAGGTGATTTGAAAGGGAGCAATGGTGCATGGGAGTGGCCGGTCCTTTGAGGCTCCCAATGCTAGTCATTTGTGTATACTTTCTTGGAAGAGAAAGATGAAGTGATGGCCTCCTTTGGTACTCTCAAATTAGCAAATAGAAGTGGGTAGGGGTGGCTCGCTCAAGTCTCCTCTATTACTACTTTTAGGTTGGTGCAAAAGTGACTAAAAAACTTTTTCAATATATGGTATATAACTTGTTTAGGGATTAGGAGTGGTTCTGTCTAATCAATCCTAGGGATTTGCTATAGTTTCTTAAGAGTTTTACATTAACTAAAGATTACATCTTGATATTTAATTAAGTTTTGAAATGGAAATGAGAGGGAAAAGGGATGGTGGTGTAGCCGACACTAGGTTCCACGTATGGGCTCCTAAACTTCCACATTTTGAATTATCAAGACTTGATTGATTTATTTAAGTGACTATGTTTGAATTTAATCCTTGATTTTTCTATTCATCAAGCTTATTTTAAGATAGCTTATAGGTTTTTCGAGTTCGATTTGAGCTCCATTAGGTTTAGGGCTTTTGATCTAGGATTCTTAAGTATTAGATTTAGTATTAGGGTTTTCAATCCTTCGTTGTAGGGTTCTAATAAGTTTAGGAGTTTTCACTATAATTTAGGGTTTAAGGTTTTAGTAAGTTGGAGGATTGTTATTAAGTTTTAAGGTTTTTGTATTCGATCATGATCAAGAAGTTGATTGGTGTATGAATGATTTATAATTAGTTTGATATTTAAGTTGATTGATCCTTAGGAATGTTTAAAGAGGGCTTATGCTACTTGAACCATTATCCAACATTTGTAGGGCTTATAGTAATAGCATCGAATGTAGAAAGATAAAATGAATTGTCACTTTTACAATTATACTAAATAAAATTGGTGAATGATGTGTTTGCAATATGTATAAAAATGTAAAAATATCAAACATATGAAATATTAATTCCAAATCATTTACATAAATAATTACATAATTTAAAAATTAAACATGAAAGTAATTCAAAAAATATCGACATTACAAAGTGTAGTATTAACATAGAAAAGAAGATAATAAATGAATAATGTCCATTTGAAAATGTTAACTTTATGTTGATTAAAAAAAAAAGAAATAATAAAAAAGAACTAAAAAATTGTGTCATTAAAATCATGAAGCAAAAAATAATTATGTTAATTATTTGTTATTCTTTAATTACTCAAAGATAATGATTTGTTTAACAATATTTTTGAGGATTGGATTATTGAGAAATTAGCATTCCCCACAAAATGTTTTTCTAGTAAAAAAATAACTTAAAAAATTTGATACACACCATTGTATATTAAATGACCGATTTGTAAAATAAAATCATTTTGGTAAATAAAACACAATATAGAAATAAATTTAACAATGGACACCTTATCCATAAGAGAACAAATGCTAAAGTAAATATGAATACACATAATTTTCTTGTTAAGATATGAGATTACAATATAAAGACAAAAGGATGAGAGAAAATTTAGGAGAGAGATGAATTTTTTTTTTTTTTCAAGAAATGGATTTTATTAAACAGTGATATTGATAATATACCAAAACAGTCTCACAATGATCATCATAAAGATCGATAACTAGTTTGAAAAATAGGGTTGAGATGCAATTACCATATTGGGCTAAGTTTTTATGATTATCTTTTTCTTGAATTATTATTTGAATAAGAAAAGTAAGCATATAGCCTTTATTATAATTTAGTATTAGAAGAATCTTATTAACATGCTCTCATTAAATAGTAATGAATTTATTGGTTAATTAAACTATAATATATCCTTATATATTAGAACTTAATATTCAACTTTTCAATAAACAATGATTCAGGTTGCTATTTTGATTGATAATAAAATTAATTCATCCACAATCATAATTTTACAAAACAAACTTTATAGGTTCATTTTAATTAACTTTTGTGGCTACGTTATAAAATTTAGTCCATAATGGAGAATGCCCATCACAGTCTTAAATTAATAGCTTGCTACCATGAGGTGAAAGTAGGAAAGAGAAATTGTTAAGATAAAAATTAGTAAAAAATGTGAAATCAAGATCTTTAACCAACTACCATAGATTTGAAATATTGGGTCATTCTTATCGTTTGTGAAACTTAGAAAAAATAGCTTAGTGATTATAGAAATAAATTTATCAAAAAAAGCTTGAGAAACGAGTTTATTTGTGCGATAAGACCGTAGTTGCTTGGAATTGATGCGATTTAAGGTTTTTAGAAAATACTTTTTGAATTAACTCGAACTTTAATATAAAGTTACAAAAGATAGAATAAGAGTCCTGGTCATATTTATTTTGAGAAATAAAGCTTACAAAATATTTAAATTTAATAAAATGTAATATAAAATAAAAAATGAATTATAGGATGCATTTTCACTCATTTGGAAACTTTGAAGTAAGGAAAAACACCCCCAAGAAAATGAATTCTATATAAAATAAAAAATAAAGAAAATATTGCGAAATTTGGATTAGAAGCAAGGCACGTTGGGTTCACATAGTAACCCACAATGTTACGTCAAGTGGCTTTGGGTTATAAGAGAGGGTGGTAAGGGAGAGTGTTCCTTTGCTGCATATTCCCCTTTGACCTACTGAATGATATACTTTGGTGGCTGGAGGGTGGTTGGAAGTTCTTCCACCAATGAGTTTAATTTTTGCATTTGATTTCCATTTAATTATTAAAAATATTAAACTCATTTAGAAAATTATGAAAAATTATTTCTTGAAGTTATTTTGGATGTACTTAAATTTAATAATTTTATTTTGTCAAAATAATGATGATTTATAATACTTGCTTAAGAAAATACTCTATTTTAATGAATTTTAAATTAATTTCTTGAAATATTAAATGATGTTGTTTTGAATTAGAAAATTTTGTATAACACACTTATATTATGTACTTAAATGTAGTACCAATAATTTTTGACAATTTTTACGTTTACTAATTATTATAATTTATTTCTTATTGCTATTAATTTTTCAAATTAAAAGGAATAATTATTTTTTGAAGTAATTTATGATTAGAATCAAACATGTAATGATTTTTGGTGATTGGTAATGTTAATATATAAATTATATTCTAATATAACGGATAAGTATAATTATTTACCAATTTTAAGATAATTTTTGGCAAAGTTAAGCTAACACTAGCATTTTTGGAAATGTTATATATTTTGTTAATATAGTATTTTTCATGTCTAGAACTTAACAAGTAATTTTTTGAATTTAACATATTTTTTGTGGATTTAATTGAGTATATACACTAATTATTAAGAAATTTCTCACTATTTAAGTACATTTTGATAAATACGATAAATAAGATAATTTGTATTATCGACACTGTAATGAGGGGAGTCTTAGCTAATATTACATTATATATGCTGTCTAGTTCTATTTTAATTTTCCTTAATTTCATTTTTATTAAGCTTAGTTCATTTAATATAAATTATTTGATATAAAATTAAAGAAAACATTTTCCTTTTAAAAAAAGGCTTCAAAATATTAAAAAAAAAAAAGAAACGGAGCTACCAACTAGTGAAAAAAAGTAAAAAATTAATATTATAGTTTTTTGGTGAAAAAACCTTAATTAGGCTACTAGCCTATGAATTTGCTAAAAAACATAATTTTCAGAAAATTTAATCAAGAAATTCTAAATTCGGGGATTAACTTATTAAAACATAGTCACCATGTAGAGATTAAAAGAACTGATTAATGGGCCTCTATTTTTTTTTAATGTTTTTCTAATGAAATAAAAACAATAGAAAGTGAAAAGAATGTAAGAAAAAATGATTTTTAGTTATTTTTTATTACGAATTTTCAAATTTTTTTAATGTTTTTTAAGGTTACTTCAAAGGTATCTATGTATCTACTTGTCAAGATCAAACCAATGTAGTTATAATATTTTTGTAAAACTTTAGTGTGCGAGTCGCTTTTATTTCTAAAAAAGTGTTAGGTTTAAGTTTTTGTCTTGTTTATTTTATTTTAAAAAAAAAATCTAAGAAAGAGACCTTAATTTTATTGCTACATTTAAGAAAAAAAAAAAAAAAAACCTAAGGGAAACTATTTTGTTTAAAAAACAAATTAAGATATTTTATTTAGGAAAAATCTTTTTCCAAGTGATAAAATTTTTCCTAATCTAGAAGACACATAATCATGAGAAAATGCAAAATGCAATCATTTTTTTTAGAAAAAAGAAAAGATTTTTAGGGAAAACATGATTATTTATGCAAGATTCATGCTAGATATGAAAAAGATAAGATTTACATGCAAGATATGAATTTTATGCAACATACGCAATCTAAGGAAAAATTGATTTTTATGCAAATTTTTGAAAAGATATGAATTTTATGCAGATACAAGATATGCAATTTTTTGGAAAATATATGATTTTTATTTTTATTTTTTGGAACATATGAATTTCATGCAAGATTCGAAAGATGTGGAAAGGATGCAATTCTTGTACCTAATTTGATAAAGATGTGACTTTTATGCAAGATTAATGTAAGATTTAAAATTTTATGCAAGATATGAATTTATGCAATTACATATAAGGTGTTTTTTAAAAAATACAATTTTATGCAAGTTTATGAAAAATGTGATTTGATGTAATATTTAAAAAAAATGATTTAATGCAAAATTTAGAAAAATGATTTAATGTAAGATTTAAAAGAACGCGATTTAATGCAAGAAAAAACATGATTTAATGCAAAATTTAAAAAAAAAACATGATGCAAAATTATGCATACATGAGCAATATTCGTGATGGACACTAAAAAAGGACATCTAGACAAATAGCTTTATAAAACTATGTTGACATGAATTAACTGACAAATAGAAAACTAAAAACTAAAAGAAAAACTACAAAAAAAAAAAGTGAAACTTGCAAAAGGAAATAAAAAAAGTTAGTAAATTGTTACCATAGATATTCTATTTTTATTTTTTCTGTTTTTTTTATTCTAAAAGAACATAAAATAATAAACAAACAAAAAAAGGAGAAAGATGCTTTACCTTCTTTAACCACCAAATGGGTTGAATTCGTTCTTTAAGGGTTGCAGGCGCACGTGGGGATCTGTAGCAATGGTGACGCATAACAACTGGTGTCGGTGGATGTGCTTATCGCGGCTTTGGTGGTGATTCGTGTCTAAGGAGGGTTTTTGTTTGCTAGCTTGATTACCTTAAACACTCAAACTTCCTACTTTAATTCTAATCGATTCTCAAAGGATTGAGCTTAAAGCTTATGTTTTTTTTTTTTGCCCTATTCAACCTCTAGATGCTATTAGGGGTGTTGCTTTTCTTTGATTTTGTGTAAAATTGAATAAAATCTCGAGAAAGATTGTGTAGTTTGGGAAGATAACTAGAGAGAAAAAGTGTATCTTTCTTTTATTTTCAGGAACTTCCACTTGATTTTTTGATTGATTCTATGCTTTAGTGTATGATCTTATTTATAGAAGACCTATAAATAATATTTGAACACTCTAAGATAAGTTTAAATATAATTAAAAATCTTAAGTGATAAAATGTGATATTTTTTAATTTTAAATTCGATCCGATTTGTGTAAATCCTTGAAGATGAATTGTATCTACATAAAATAATCCAAGATTTACAATAATTTTTCATAAAAATCGATTAGGAATTCGGGTAGATTTGGTATCAAAACAAATTTAGACATGAAAACTTTATTGTTAACCTTTGTTTCAAGCTTGTTTTTTACAAAGAGAAGATAGGGCATATCATGGTTGTTAAAATCACTCGTAAAAAGTACGATTTTACGAGTTTATGATTTTATAATATTTTTCTTAGTTAAAATGAATATAAAATCGTTTACGTGTAGACTTTTAATAAAACTATGAACTTTCATATATGATTTTATAAGCTTATGATTTTATCGGTTATGTGCAATTATACCAATTCTATACACTGGAATAAACAGTAGAATTACAATTTTGATAATCATGGGGTATATAAAGCTCATGTGCACCCATTTTCCCTTACATGCCATTATGTAAAGCCTATACGCTTGGCTTTAGACTTCGTTCAACCTTTTTCTTTTTTAATAATCTTAACCTAACCTAATCAAACCAAATAACCTAATCTAACTAACTAATTAACCTAATTATTAAACTATACCGATTACTCTATGTATATTAACCACTAGTCTTAATCAACCTAAAAATAAAAATAAAAATTTAAATCTTAATGCATGCAATAGTTAGATAAACTATTAATCTAACTAACTAACTAAATATCCTATTTTATTAACCACTATTTCTAATAAACTAGCTAACTAAAAGAAA
This sequence comes from Lumnitzera littorea, assembly GCA_024138015.1. Classification (NCBI taxonomy): domain Eukaryota; kingdom Viridiplantae; phylum Streptophyta; class Magnoliopsida; order Myrtales; family Combretaceae; genus Lumnitzera; species Lumnitzera littorea. The sequence continues at coordinate 23,179,898 of JAMXBB010000005.1, read as the reverse complement.
AAATTAATGTAAACCCCACAAATTTGAACCTAAAAATTTATATGGCAAAAATGAAGTATCTATAGCTATCTCTTTTTGTAGCGAAGTTTGAGAGATGCTTTATTACAAAGACAAAAGAGATACCTCATTTTTTCCCCAAACTCCCCCATACACTTTTAGTGATGGGCTTAAAAAAAAGGAATGCTAACCGTCCTAGTGATTAGGCTTTTTAAAAGTTTCAATACTATGTTATTTATTGAACCTAGGTTCGAGATTTTGGTTGCTTGATTGCTAAACTATCTATCAAGTTTAGGCTTTAAAGGAACGTTAAATTGGGTCTAGGCTTAAAATTGATTGCTAGGCTTAGGATGGTTCCAACCATCTGTCGAGCTTAGGCTTAGGCATTAGGTATTAGTGTCACAACCTGGAGGGGGGTTGAGTCATGATGGTATCACCATGTAATACATGAAGATCTAAGATTAAGCACCATGCTTGATTAAGGGCCTTCAGCGTACTATACAAGATAATCATAACTACGACCTTTTTCTAGTAACTAGTATTAAGTAATAGTAGAACTCATAAATTAAAGTTATAGCATTCAATCAATATTAACATAATGTAAATAAGAAGGAATAAAAGGTCTTTCTCTTAGGATAGTCATACAATACGAAAGTAAGATAACAAGAGTAGTTTAGACTACATAGCAACATATATTACTTAATAATTGAAATTTATAAAGAGAGTCAAAATATAAATGAATGGTTTGCTCGAGCTCTCGACTTTTTCACATCTCATTACCTAAAGCTGGTACATTGACTTCATGCATCACATGGCCCGTCTCCAGCTACAAGTCTTACTGCAACAGTAAACTATAGGAGGTTAAGCTCGACTATTTAGTGACTAACCTACTTACTTTACAGCAAACAATATCAAGGAAGTTATTATGTAAGTGTATGAATGTATGGTCTAACATATGCAATGCAACAACATATATAGTCTACTGGTAACTATATATGGCACAGTTTTAATGTCCACAGTTGCCTAGGTTAAGAAGTATATTAGCGTGTCAAGATCCAGGTATCCACGTCTAATTTGGAGTCTCTTATCATCAATATTACTCTCAATAGTAGACATGGTATGGCCTTAAGTAGGAGGTGATACTCTTTAGAGCCAAGTAGTTTCCAAAAGTCAAGGCAGGAATATGTCGCACGAAGTACGTCATACGATAACAATTTTTAATACACAAAATACAATATGGATCCAATTAAGCATGATCCCTCATTCTACTACGTGATGTTGATGCCCATATTATCATGTTATAAGATGCGATGCATATTTGGCTTGATTTGGCATCAAGCATTTGTTAGTTTAGTTCATGGGTGACCAATCAATATATATATAGATACTCCATGATCCTAAGTTCTAATGCAACAAGTATATAATATTCATATCAACTTAAGATATTTTTGCAAACAAGGTCAATCATATCAAACACATACAATTTCTTGTTTGCCTCAACATGCAACAATTTCAATTTTGGATATAATTAAGTATTCCGCTAAATACAAGCACAAATAAACAAAGTAAGCGCAGTATACTCACTCGGCCATGACGCTTAACAGTCCTAGTAATCCTCTATAGTGTCCAAGTCAAACTCTTTGTCTCTTAAAGAAGATAATTAAGTTTTATGAGTATTTTATTTGCACCAATTACTTAGGCTTACCGTTCACTATCCTGAAGTTGGTTGTTTTTGTAATTTAGGTATGTCTTCTTCATTTTAACTTTGTTTTCAGTGATCTTATAGTTGTTTTCATCTTTTTCAAATGTTCTTTCATTTGATGAAGTTGTTTTTAAGTTTTTGGATCCATAAGTTTTAGGTTTGGGCCCTATAAGGTCGTGGGCCTAAATGATGAGTTTGTTCACTTTAGGGTTTAAGCTTAATTGTAAGTCTTGGGCTTGGTTTTTGACTTTGGGCTTTACACTTAATAATTTTAGGCTTCTTTTGAGTATTTTAAATGAGTTTTTTCTACCTAACACTTTAAAATTTTAAAGTGGGCCTTGATGATACTCCTATAGGTTCATATGGGCCTTTTTACTAAGTTTAAGGCTCTAAATCACTAAGGGGCCTATGGTAGGTGTCTTGGACGGGCCTTTAGGTTTTGTGAGCTTTTTAAATAACTCTTCTTAAGCCTTTCAATCTAAGGTTCAGATCTAGTTAACTAGCTACATGGGCTCCACAATTGGTTCTTTTAGGCTTTTTGTGTTTAATTCATTATTTAGGGCCTTGAGCTCAAGCCTACTTACCTTTTTGGACTTAAGCCTAACATTGGACTTAAGTTTATCTCATTTTTAATATGGTTATAAATCTTTCCATTATGGTCCTTGGGGTTATTAACACCATTCTTAAGCCTATAATTGCTAACTAAGCTAGTTTAGGGCATTAATCATACTTTAGCATACTTAACTTGATTAATTAGGTCCTAAACCATACTTAACACTAAATAAACATGTTATTAAGCCACTAAACAAAAAGTTCCAGATCTGGTAGTTCAATGAAAGTGGTGGCCAAGAGTGGTTTATGGGTCAAACTTTCTATTTTCATGCAACACTTGATTTTTATGGTGTTTTGACTTAAGTAACCTATGTTTCTACTAATCTAAACCTTAATCACTTCATAAAAGTGTGTGAAAATGTGTGTAAGAGAATATATAAGGGGCAACATGCATAGGGAATAGGTGTTTCATCATCCTACTTGATGATCTCCTACTAACAATTATATTACTCTATATAACTTAGCCTATTTGTCTTATAACTTCTACTAAAGGTAGTTTTTCTTGTACTTACCTTTGTTGACCTTCTTGATACCCTTAGAAATTCTATGGAGTTTTTGTAAAATAAGTTTCAATAAAGAAAATATTAGTATTTAGCCTTATTTTGTAAGAAATCTAAGGAAAAACTTAACCTAAGTTCCTATTGGAGCAAAGTGTAGAAGGGTCTTCTAAAGATGAGTGTGTTGTGAGCCTTGGTATGTGTACGGGGGTGTGAATCTATCAGGCAACAAGGGGAATGTGTGTATGAGGCGTGAGACTTGGTGTAGAGTGATTTGGTGGCGGCGGCGGCGGCAGCGGCGGCAAAGTTATGGGGGTTGGCACTAGGGTGGTTGGTGGTGGTCAAGAGAAAGAAGATGGATGGAAGTTTTGTGTGTTTGGATTTTTGAGAGAGTCTAGGGGTGTTTGTGAGTGTGTTCAGGGTTTCAAAAAACAAAAATGAGGGTAGGAAATGGGGATGGTAGACTGTGGCAAAGAGAGAGGGTGAAGGGGACAAGCTTTGATTATTTGGGCAAGATCTTGTCCCCTTAAGGTACAAGATATTTTAAAAGGGGATTAAGAGTTTGTCTTTTGGTCATTAATCCTATTTAACTTATAGCTAATCAAGATATAATAAGATTGGTTAAGGATTAGGGTTTGATTAGGGTAATTGGTGGTGATTTGGCGTGATTTGGCATGATTAGGCTAGTTAAGTGTAATTAGGATATGTTTAAGGTTTTGTTGGACTTTGACACTATACTTTAGCTATTCTAAATGCCTAACATGTGTACTTAGGGTTTGGTGCTTATTTATAGTAATTTGATCCGTGTACGAGCTCTAAAGTTAGGGTTTGAATCACTTAGTACTGCCGATCACTTGTATTGATCGATTTAACCTTACTATTAGTGTTTATTGGTGACAATAAGGTTTTTGATCACTTATTTAAGGTTATGTGATCATTTTAGGATTTTTCAAGTATCAGGGTTCTTGCTTGTTTAGTTAGGTTTTTAGGGCTTACTTCAATTAAGGTTTGGTTGAATACCTAGGATTTGATTTCTTTACTTTGGTATTATTATCATGTTTGGGGTGGTTTTAAAGACTATCCAAGGACTCCTTCATCTGATTCCGCTTTTAGGTTACTGAAATTTCATGGGGTTTACAAATAGACTATTTGTTGAGTCTAGGTTTAATTATTAGTTACTAAACCATTTGTCGAGTTTAGGCTTTATGTTTAAGCGCTAGGCTATCTATCGAGCCTAGGCTTAAAATGCTAGGCTATTTATCGAGCCTAGGTATAGGTTTTATGTGCTTGACTATCTATTGAGTTTGGCTTAATTTTAGATGCTAGGCTATCTATTGAACCTAGGCTTAAGTGTTAGATGATAGACCTTTTGTGAGTCTAATCTTTTAGGTGCTAGGCTATCTATTGAACCTAGGCTTTAAGTTTAGGTGCTAAGCTATTTGTCGAGCCTAAGCTTCAAGTTTTGAGTGCTAAACTATCTATCAAGTTTAGGCTTAAAAGAGTGCTAGCCATTTGTCAAGTCTGGGCTTAAATTTGGTTACTAAACTATTTGTTGAGTTTAGGTTTAAAATTTTGATGCTAGGCTATTTATCGAGCCTAAGCTTTAATTTTAGGTGCTAAACTATCTCTCGAGTTTAGACCTAAAGTTTAGATGTTAGGCCATTTGTTAAGCCCAGGCTTTAATAGAGTGCCAGCCATCTATCGGGTCTGAGCTTAAATTCAATTGCTGGGCTACTTGTCGAGCCTAAGTTTAAATTTAAAATGCTAAACTATTTGTAGAGTCTAAACTTAAACTTTTTTTTTATGCTAAAGTAACTATCGAGCTTAGACTTAACTTTTGACAATTCTTTAAAAGTTTTATCTTTTTAAGCCATCCAACTTAACAATTTTTGAAAATTTTGTCCTTTTGTCCCAAAAAAGAGAGTATTCATAAAACTTAACAATTTTTGAAAATTTGAAAAATTAGGGTATTCACTTATTCTTGTCTAATTTCATGACTCTTGGAGTAGTCTCTTAGGCTCTAAAGTTTACAAACAAGCAATAGGCTTGTTCTTTATCCATTGATTACTCATTCTTGTCCAATGTCATGATTCTTGGAGCATCTCTCATGATTTCTGAAATCTCTCAATGCATTAATTCAAAATTTGGGATAAATGACAATTTATGCCCCTAGGAAAGCATTCAACTATTCTTTCATTTTTCATCTAGGGAATAGGTATCATTACTTGAAATATTTAGTCTAAGAAGACTTTCTCTAACTCTCATAGGGTTATTTTCACTCTTAGTATCAACTCTAAAAACTGCAATTCGTCTTATAAGTGATACATCCTAGTCAATCAATTAAGTCTTTCTTAAGACCATAATTTGAGGCTTTTGGTCAACAATTTAACAAAAGGAAAACACGGTAGTGACCAATTTGAAAGAAAATTTTTATTCATTCAATCTTGGGTTTACAAGTCAAGAACCTAGGAATGAACTGAATAAGGGCTTGTCTTAGTTTAATAAGCAAATATTACTTAAGATAAGTCCATTTCTTTAGTCAGAAGGGTTGACGTAGGATTGGTTGTATGGGTGAGGCTATGGAATTAGGATTTATGCTTCAGGTTTGAAAGTCCTACTTGAGGTTGGGTTTTAAGTAGTCGTAGAAGACTTAATGTTTCAAGCTTGGAATCCAATAATGGTTTTTGAACTCATTGATCGGGCCTTAGAAGTTTAAGCTCATCTTTTAATAGGATTACCTTGCTTTCATTTTCCATCTTCTTCCCTTTTTTTTTTTTCTTTTTCTTTCTCTCTCTCTCTTTTTTTTGTGCTTTTCTTTTTGTTTCTTTTTTTTCCTTTTTTTTTTTGTTTCTTCTTTTTTTCCTTGTCTCTTCTCTCCTTTTTCCTTCCTTTTGTTAGGGCAAAGGTGATCATTCTCTATGTTTCTAAGTTTTCATGAATTCAAAGCATATAGGATTGAGTGAAGTATGTATAAGTTTGGAGTAATTAGGAAAAATCCACGTGTTTGAGGTGTTTGGACAAGAGTATAGGTCAAAGTAAAGTGTGTATGATTTGATGCTCTTCTTCATTTCAAAGAAACTAAATTATCTATGATAAGTATTGCTCATGAATTGGTGCAATTGAGGCAAGCATAATTTAGTTTATTCCTTTTCTCTAAATTAATGGTCTTAACCTCCTAACCTCTTAACTTTCCTAGTGTAGGGTGGTTCTTGACAGGTTTAATTTTAAGACAAATTAATTAAAGGCTCAAACGGGTTTGCAAAGGATAATTGTGTTTAAGGGCGACGGAATGAATGTCTAACATCATTTTGATACGTATACCAAGTTGAAAACGAACTTCCTTTAAGGAATGAGCCCAAGTACTCTCATTGTATCACTCAACTCTCGTATGTTTAGGACATGGTTTGCCTCTTTTCATCATAAAATTTTCAAGTAATGTGGTCACCTTTTCCTAAGAAAAATAACACACTTTTTGATTGGGTCAAATTTGCTTCTCTCAAATTTTATTTGCCCTAACTTGATGGTTGGGCTTCACATTTTAATACTTCCCTTTTCATGTCAGTTTTTGGGATGTCCATCTCTAATTGTCCAGTTTAAGACTTTCCAACTATGATGGGCTCATATGCCCCTTTTCCTCCCTAACTTAGTCCAGTAATCGGACCTTGATTTGACCGTGAGCCTCATATTTAGGAAATAGGAATTGAACAAGTAAATTTAGGGTATTGATAAAACTAACCTAATTAACCTAGAAAATTATGAATAGGCTCGAGACACTAGATGAGGAGACTCTATGGACCCGGATGTTAAAAATATAATAAAATAATAATATGATAACTAAAATAGGAAAATTTAATTATATTATGTGTTATTTGTTGTAATTGCGTAAAATAGGTTTTGTTAATTCGTAAACTTTTAGAGATAAATTATATATATAATAAAATTTATATACAACATGAAATAACATATATAATATATATGTATGTATTGTGTGTAATTTTTGAGTATGTACTATACCCATATTTAATTAAAATACCATAATGTATGAGATTTAGGTTAAAATAATCTAAGAGAATTGATAAAAATCACTAAAAAAATTACAGAAAGATCATGGGCAGCTAGGAATTGGATTTTAGGGCATGTAGAATGCTAATGATAGCTATTGGAATTTTGGAGAAAAATTAACATGCAATAGGATTGTGTATTTAGGCTTAAGAAATTGAGGAGAGAGAAGAAAATTCAAATGCACAAAGAAATCAATCCTAAAAAATATAGAAAACCTCCTAACTGGATAGTATATACAAATTAGGGTTTAGGAAAATTAGATGTTGGATTTGGGAATTTAAGGAAGTAAATTAGGAAAAAATTACATAAAATGGGTGTAACATGACAGCAAAGAGAGTTGCTGGAGCTTGACCACCACCACCACCACCACCACTAGAGGCCTCACTCACCACTTAGCGCTGTTGATAAAGAGGTAGCAGCCACTGGTAGCCAAAGGCCAATTTTTTGGTGGGTATTCATTCTTGTTCGATTTTGTAAAATTTTATAAAAATACTAAAAATGCTTAGAAAGTTATGAAAATTTTTCTTCTTATATATTTTTGTGTATAGAATCTAAGAAAAATATCAATTTGTATAAATTTAGTAGCTAATACATGCATCCTTAAGAAATTAAAGAAGTTGGATAATTTTCGAAGTTAAAATAAATTAGGTAAATGATGTAGTTTCTACTTCCAATTTTTTCTACAAACTATCTTAAGTTATTACTAATTTGCCATATCAAAGCATTTCATGATACTATTTTTCATTATTTATTTGATTTTTGAGCCTAAAATGATGTCTAAAAAGGGTGTTTTAATGAAGAATAATATGTTTCTTTTAATAATCTCACTTAGATATTGAGTTTGAATCATATTTTGGAGTATGTATACTATTTTGGAGTAGTTTGATTGATTAGTATAGTGAGAAGTTATGAAGATTGTGTATTGGCTTTAAAAGATGGAGTTGGTAACTTGGATACTAAGTTGAATTGGGATAAATTGATGAATTATCAGGCGTGGAATCATGAATTGAGAAGTAAAGAAGCTAAGGAAGGTTTGTTCAACTGTTACTTGTTGTTTAAAAATTGATTTCATAATTATAACTTGGAAGAAAGTTAATAAATTAGCTAAATTTAAGACTTTGGTTAAGAGTAGAGATAACTCAAAGGATTCTAAGGATGAATTTTGCACTAAATTGATGCTTAGAGAGTAGTTTAGAAGCAAAAATGATGGGTAAAATGAAAACACTGGAGAAGCAAAGGATTAGTCAGAGGATGCTTTTATCAGAACTTCTATAGATAACAAAGTAAGAGGATAGCTTAGATGATTGTCAAATAAGGAGTTTAACTTAGAGAAGTTCAGAAGATATCTTAGAGGATAAAATTAGTATAATAAATAACCCTAGTATAGCTTAGAGAGAAACTCAAAAGATTTTTGGACTAAAGAGAAATACTATAAGACTAATCAAAGCCAAGCTTAGAGGATTTATATTGAAGAAAACTACTATAAATCCACTTAGATGATAGCTCAGAGGATTTGACAGATTGGGGTAATTTGTAAAAAATCATTAATTGGTTAATAAATCATGATTTTAAAGGGAAAATAACTTATGAAATTCCTAACTAAACAACCAAAAACATATAAAACAAACTAATGACTAAGGAATTAAGGCTTGAAAACTAATCTATTATGTATTTTTGAGGCTAGAAAGTGCATGTAAGTTGGGATTTGTGCTTAGTGGCATACTAAAGTATCATATCAAGGTACTTAAAGGAGTAAGAATGCTTTTTTGTAGTTGTAATTAGATTGTATGTACATGTGTTGTAGTGTGCCATGTTTGTGCATGTGATACTGAGTGGTGATTGGGGGTTGAACTCTAAGTGTTGCTTTCTATTTGATATATCATGTATTGAATGTATGAATTTGGTTGCTCACTTGATAATCTAGATTAATCTTGAATTGATATAAGACCTAACCTTACATTCATAATGACCCAATAAGAGTAATGATTAGATTATTAGACTAAATATTGACACTTCGATGATGATAGTAGAAATGATCATTTTTCCACCTTTAGTCGAACTAAGTAATAGGAAAGGAGGTTGCGGCAGGGTTGGGAATCATGGTTTAAATATTGTCTAGGGAAGAGAATTGTCTCCATTGCATAAGCCTGGGTTTAGTCTAATAGTGTCGTATTGAAACTCCTCGAAATCTAGGTTAGAGTGGATGGAATTACTCTAACTTTACAATAAATCGGTTAAACACTGTGAGATGCTATATCATTTGTCTGCTGCATTTGCATTTAATTAACGATTGAACAACCATGTTTGTAATGTATTCTTATGACTCCATCCCTTCTTATTGAGCTAGTTGAGTTCACATCCTAATAGATTGTTTTGCATGTACAGAGTAGTACCAGAAGATGCCTCAATACAGTTATTCGCAGGTTAGTTCTGATAGGTTGAGGAGTGAAGTGATGAAGTCTAATGAAAGAATCGAAGCTCAAGATACTTTTTTTTTTCTTTTGTGGGAGGATTATAAAGTCTTCTTGAGAGGCCTTATAGTTTTCGCAGGAGGCCTTATAATCTTCGTTGGCTCGCTATTATGTCTATATATGTAATGTAGTTCTCTTGAGGAGATATATAGTTTCTTTTGAAAACTAGAGAACTTTTGATGTATATAATGTTATGTATAAAAACTAATTTATCTATAGATATGAAAAATGTATTTTGTGAAGTGTTATTCCACAGGTCTAATATATTACAGGTGCCCATCTGATTGCTTCAAAACTGGTTGAATCATCTTTTGCCTTGTGTAGACCATACTTATGTTAGCAACTAAGGGGGTAGGTTTTAGTATAGGTTGTTTTACATTACGGGACTGTTATAACTCCTTAAGTTTGGGGCGTAATGTTGACCCTTTTGAAAATTATCCCTAAACCCACTTGGTCAAGATGATTCTTTGCATGCCCCATTATTCCTTCAGAATTGATTGCCTTTTAGATTCAATTAGATGAGTAATGTGAGCCTTGTAGTTTTACGTATCGGATTCTGAACGGGTTGTTTAGGGCATACATGAAGGTAACCCGATTGAGGCGATACCTCCCAAGTGAGTCATAGGAGTTAGACGCGAACACCCCATAAGTCCAAATTATAGAAATATAATAAAATAATAATATTATAACTAAAATTAGTTAATTTTACTAAATTATATTATATTGTAATTTAATCGCCATAAACGTGTGGTTTAGGTAATAAAAATTAACTAAACTTTGGAGATAAATTATTTGCATTATAAATCATAAAAATGGCATAAAATAATATATAAAAATAGTATATGTACTTTGGGTTTTAATATTATATCTAAATATATGCCTTAAAATGCTTAAGGTACCTAAAAATATGTATAATTAACTAAAAATTAGTAAGAAAAATCCTAAATTTTATTTTAAAAAATTGTGAAACTAATAGATTATAGAGGATTTGAGTGCGAGACAAGTATGGACGACTATTGGATTAACAAACTAAGTTTAACATACTTAAACATGCATGGAATTGGAGGTATAAAAGGTAAAAAAGAGAGTGAAAATTCATTTTCTCACTTTCCAACTTTGAGAGTATCACAAAACCATCTCAATTAGATTCATGGAGATGTTAGGGATCTAGGAAGATTAAGAGGGAAGAAGAAAGATGAAAGAAAATTTCTAAAAAAATTAGAAGTGAAAAATTGCGTAATCGAGCTATTTTTGTGAACTTAGGTCTATGGGAGTTCTCGAAGCAAATCACCACCAAGACCTAACAGTAGTGGCAATCACCACGGCTACCGCAAAGAGATGGCTGGAGATGGTGGCTGGATGGCCAAGTTCTAATAAGTCCAAGAATCAACTCAATTTTATTTAATTTTGTAAAAATATTATTTTAACTTTGAAAATTATGAAAAAAAAAATTGTTTGGCATATTTTTGCGTATAATTTTAGAGAAAAATTGTGAGCCTTAGAATTACCTTTAGGGCAATCATACCTAGATTTAGGGCATTTGAAGAAAAGTTATTCGATTGAATCTAAACTTTATGATTAGGCTAGAAAAGTTAATCGAAGTGACTTAATAAAGTTAGATTTTAAAAATAATATCCTAAAGACCTAATTTTAGCCTTAAAAGTACAATTATTCAATAGACCGTAAAACTTGTCGAAATCCCTAAAATCAAACCCGAAATGTAATAGGGACTTAGAGATAAGTTATTTAAGTTATAAAAAGGAATAATATAACATAATATACTATATAAATATATGTGTATTTTTTTATCATACTTAGTATTTATAATAAATATACTTGTAAATTAACTCGAAATTATACCTTAAATATTAATAACATAAGTAAAACACCGTTACATGAATATAATTACTCATTATGTGTATTATATATATAGTATATGTACCCGTATATTAACAAAACTATTAAATATTAATATATTATATATAAACTGTAAAAAATACATCAAAATATCATTCAAAACTCATCCAAAACTTTGAGAACAACCTGGAATCAAGATGGAATCAAATATGGTAGCATCAATAGCAATTATGGATGACTCAAAAGTTGAATTAAAGATTAATTGACACCTCTTACTTGCTTAGTTTTGGCAAAGTAATTAAATAAAATCACTTAATAATTAAGAAAAATCTCCAACTGACCCAACTAACTATAAATAAGATCACTGGACTTAGATTTATAAACATATAAACATCATAGTACAAACTTTCAATTAGCAAACAATCATGAAAGATAATTACAAATAGACCATAAATACATGAATGATGTACATAATAGATCATGTGGATGCAAATGCAAGGACTAACAACTAAACAATTATGCAACAACTTTCATCGCTAAAAAAAGTTAAAGAGTTGTAACTTTATTAACATTTCATGATACACCCATACTATACACAACAAGACATTATACCAAATATATATATATATATATATATATAAGACTTTACACATGGATTTTTCATTTTTATTGCATGATGAAAAATAACTTACAATGACTATGGTTCATTGAAAAACCAATAAGGTTACAATACCTTATTGTATTTTTTTTTAAATGTCGCATTATCATTTATTTGTTAGTCCATTGTTATGAATGTAATAGGGTAGGCTCTATGGGTCCTCATGCTTTATGGCCTTGTATATTTTCAAAGAAATGAGTCATGAGCCACATTGAAGTAAGAGTGAGCTCGCCTATCATTACTAAGCAGGGGTAGAGATCCCTACGACTTGAGGGTTACACAATTGCTACCCATCTTGCCTATCCTAAGATCCTAAGAAGGCCCAGGTTTGATCAATTTTAAGTATGCACATGAGATCATAAAAATTCCCCCAAAATCCCCAAAAGATCAACTTATTCGGTTGAGTTTTTACTAGTAGGTTTGTATCATTAAAACCTGGTCAGTACAACTAATTACAATAATATACAAATAAAAATAAAAAAATAGAAATGAAGGCCTATTAATTAATTTCTTAAAATTCTTATGTAGCTAGCATATTAGTGTCCTAAATGAAGTCGCCAATTTTGTTGAGCTCTATTTTGATTTTTCTTAATTTAATTTATATTAAGCCCACTTCACTTAATATAACTCACTTGACATAAAATTAGGGAAAATATTTTCCTTTAGAAAATGTTTAAAAATATTAAAAAAAAAATAGTTGGAGCTGCCAACCAATGAAGAATGGTAAAAAATTAAGATTAGGGTTTTTTTGGTGGAAAATCCCTAATTAGGCTACTAACTTACGAATTTTGTAAAATATATAATTTTCAGAATATTTAAACGAGAAATTCTAAATACAGGGGCTAACTTATTAAGACACAATCACCATATAGAGTTTAAAAGAACTAATATGCGAGCCTTTTTTTTTATCATTTTTCTAATAAAATAAATACAATAACACATGAAACCAATGCAAGAAAAAATGATTTTTAGCAGTTTTATTATTACTAATTTTCAAAAAAAAAATTTTTAATGTTTTTAAGGTTACTTCAAAGGTGCTTGTGTACCTATTAGTTAGGACTAAACCAACATAGTTGTAATATTTTTCTACAAATTTAGTGTGTAGACTGCTTTTATTTATGAAAAAAGTGTTACGTTTACGTTTTTCTTTGGTTTATTTTATTTAAAAAAAATCTAAGAAAGGGACCTTAATTTTATTACTAGATTTTGAAAAAAAAAACAAACACCAAGGGAAACTAATTTTTGAAAAAAAAAAACAAATTAGGATTTTTTATTTAGGAAAAATCTTTTTCTAGTTGATAAAATTTTTCCTAATCTAGAAGTCACCTAACCATGAGAAGATGTAAAATGCAATTTTTTTTTTAGAAAAAAAAAATGATTTTTAGGGAAAACATGAATATGCAAGATATGAAAAAGATATGATTTATATGCAAGATATGAATTTTATGCAAAATATGAGTTTTATGCAGGACATGCAATCTTAGGAAAGATGTGATTTTTATTCAAAATTTTCAAAGGGTATGGAAAAGATATGATTTACATGTAAGATATGAATTTTATGAAAACTATGAATTTTATACAATATATGCAATTTTTTAGAAAAGATATGATTTTTTTTTTTTTTTTTTTTTTTTGCTTTCTGGGAAGACATGAATTCATGTAAGATTCAAAAGATGTGGAAAAGATGCTATTCTTGCACCTAATTAATAAATATCTGACTTTTATGCAAGATTTAAAATTTTATGCAAGATATGAATTTATGCAATCTTATGCAAGTTTTTTTTTTTAAATGCAATTTTATGAAAAATGTGATTTGATGCATGATTTAAAAAAAAAAAACATGATGCAAAATTATGCGATATTATACACACATGAGCAATATTTGCGATGGACACTAAAAAAAGACATCTAAACAAATAGCTTTATGAAACTATACTAAAATGAATAAACTAACAAAAAGAAAACTAAAAATAACAAAAAAATAACAAGTGAAGCCTACAGAAGCAAATAAAAAAAGTCAGTAAACTATTACCATGGATATTTTATTTTATTATTTTTCAATTTTTAATCCTAAAAGAACATAAAATAATAAATGAACAGAAAAAAAAGGGAAGATGTCTACCCTTCAACCACAAAAAGGGTTGGATTTACTCTTCATGGGTTGCCGGCACGCATGGGGGTCTATAGCAACGGAAACATGTGATAGCTAGTGGCGGTGGATGCGTTAGTTATAGCTTCGATGGTAGTTTATGTCCAAAGAGGGTTTATGTTTATCAACTTGATCACCTAAAACACCTAAACTTCCTAATTTGGTTCTAACCAATTCTTAAAGGATTGACTTCAAAGCTTGTGTTTTCTTTTGCCCTATTCAACCTTTAGATGCTATTGGGGGTGTTGTTTTTCTTCAATTTTGTGTAAAATCAAAGAAAATCTATAGAGAGAATGTGCAGTTTAGGTAGATAACTAAAGAGAGAAAGTGTATCCTACTCTTATTTTTAAGAACTTCTACCTGATTTTTTAATCAATTCTTTGCTTTAGCGTGTGATCTCATTTATAGAAGACTTATAAACAAGATTTGAACAATCTAGGATAAGTTTAAATTGAATTAAAAATCTCAAGCGATAAAATGTGATATTTTTTAATTTTAGATTTAATCCTATTTGTGTAAATCCTTGAAAATAAATTGCATCCACATGAAACAACCTAAGATTTACAATTCATAAAAATCAGTTAGGAAATTAGGTAGATTTGGTACTAGAAAAAAGTATGAACATGGAAACTCCATTGTTAGCCTTTGTTTTAAGCTTTTGAGCTTGTTTTCCACAAAAAGAGGATAAGGTGTGTGAAGCTCATGTATGCCTAGTTTCCTCCATACACTAGTGCGTGAAGCCTGCACACTTAGTGCTAAACTTCGTCCGACCTTTTTTTTTTAAATAATCCTAACCTAACCTAATTAAACTAAATAACCTATTCTAACTAACTAATCGATTTATTTATTAAACTACACTAATTATTCTATTTATATTAACCACTAATCCTAATCAGCCTAAAAGTAAGACTAAAAATTTAAACCCTAATGCATACAATAATTAAATAAACTACTAATCTAACCGACTAACTAAATATCCTATTTTATTTACTATTATTTCTAATAAACTAGCCAACTAAAAAAAATTAATGTAAATTCGTCAAATCTAAACCTAAAAATTTATATGGCAAAAATGGGGTGTTTGCAGATGTCTTTTACTAGTCCTAACATGGGTTGATTGAGAAGTGAGAATTATATACGAAAATATAATAATTTGGTCAAATTAGAGAAAATATCAAAGGAAAGATTAGAGGGTGTGTATAATGTTTGTTTTATAGATTTAGTTAGAGACTAAATCATGAGATGAGGTTGAGATTCTTAATTAGTTAAGATTGAGCATATGTGTCAAACAGTGTTCTTTTGAGAACTTTAACTAGTTTGATTTAGGTTATAGTTCAAAGGTTGAATCAGATGATGAATTAGAAGAAGCTTGGAACGAATATTGTCTTAAAGAAGAATCTCAAGTGACAAACCCTAAGTAATAGTAAGCTATTAATGATATGGAATATATATACAACAGATAGTTGACTTTAGTACGTAGCTTTATTAGGTGAAATAGCTGAAGAGGGACCCTGTGTTGACATGTAGCATTGGAATGATCAGTTGGTCCAGGTAAGTGGATATTTATGTGTTTGGAGTATATTATATATACTCATATGACTTTCTAACTAACTTAGTTGTTGTGGATCTAATTGATGTTATGTACAAGTATGATCTGTTGATTAACTATCTAGGTGATAATTTCTGATCTCTTGGGTTCATGTTTTATTGAATGTAATATGCTGGGTTATACGTTGCTTGGTGAGTGTAATGCTTCCTTTTGAATGATTATTGTTGACTGGAGCTTGTTTTGATATTGGAATTGATTATTGTGATTATGTTACTAAATGATTATATCATGTTGCTACGATTTGTATTAACTTGGCCAAGGAGATAGGGACTAACTTTATCTCTTAAGGTGTTCACTTAAGTAAACCTAATAACGAGGTTTCTAGATGGGAAAGAAGTAAGAAACTAAAGCAATAGCTAGGTCAAACTAAAGATGCTTATTAAGTAATTGGAAAATTGTGCCTGTTATTATTTAATACTCTATTTGTTGTATTCATGGCATAGCATGAAAATAACCTATAGGTCAAAATTTCTAAAATTAAGATTTTTCCATACTAGGTTTTTATAAAGATTTGGGTTTTAATAAGCAAATGATATAATTTTTGAAAGCTGGTTTTATCAACTAAATGACTTGATGTATAAAAGTTTGGTTTTTGAGCAAAAAATATTGCAATCCTTAAACACATCCTATGGTTTTTTCTATGATAGGTTTGGCAACTCTTTGTTGCATTGCTAGGTTCGAAGATCTTCTATCCAGATACTCAGATTGAAGTTTACAAACCAAATGAGTGTTAGGTTGAGTTAAGAAATCGGTACTGTTGCATGTCGCTTGTATGAGTATGGCATGCATTATCTACATTGATTCCTAGACTAGGAGATAATAAGTTACTATGATTTGATTAACTTCTTGTTGGTGCAATGTGGTGTTGGTTTTAGTTATGTTATTACTTGTTTATCCACTCTCACTCAGCTTACAATAAGTTGAGAGAATAAGTTATTTTATCTTCATGTAAGGAAGAATTTTAGACAGGCCATCATTGTTACAAGGGAGAGAAGCTTTGAGAGAGCGCTACTTAAGACTAGTTCTTTTAGAAGGAGTAATTAGCTATAGAGTTGATCATTGAGTCCAAGGAAGCTATTATATGAGAATGTCTTAAAAATGTATTGTCAAGATCTTCTATGAAAGTTAATATTATAAAAGTGTAGTTCCTAGTTGGATCATGTATTATAAAGGAAAATGAAATGAGATATTCTAGGTAGGGGCCTCTGTTGTAAGTTCTCCTGTGATTCATTATGTTAATGAAGTGAAGTTTTGGAAATTTTATGTGGTTATTAAAGTAGAGTTGATAAGTGAACTACATATTAGCCTTATCCCTAACTTAGGAATGACATAATGAACCGTCTTCAAGTACAAAAAATTTGTGAAAAAGTTTTAAGCATATAGTTATCTATGCATAGTGGGAAAAAGTAGGTAGGCTAAAAAAATGTTAAAATAATAGAATAAATAGGTGGAGTCGAATACATGCCTTATAAGAAAATAAGATAAGATAAGATAAGATAAATTATAAGATATAATAATAGATATAGAATAAGTAAAGATTGGCCTAATATAAATGAAGATAAGATATAACATATAATAATAATAGATGCATAGAGGAAATAATATAGAAGGGTAAATTATACTTAGGGTAATTGTATTTTCATCATTTTTCACTTTAGTTATTTATGTTTTTATTTTTTTATACTTATGTTATGTTTGGTGCACATAAATGGTCTAAATTAGAATGGAATGTAATGGAGCAGAATAGAACATAATGGATTGGACTAGGATGAAGCGAATTGGCATCAAATGAGGACTTGAATGATAAATCTTTTCTTATCATTGGAAATGTTCATGAAATGGAATTAAATGTATACATAGTAGTAATATGCTTAATTATTGACTATCATGATTAGGTCAAATGTTGAATAACTAATTTTGATTAATAATAATTAATGAGTGGGCAATGGGATCGCAGTTCTACCTTCTCAAAGACAATCAAATTTTATCTTAAAACCAAAATTGTAAATTCCATGGAATTGTATTTCTACATTTTGAATTACTTCCAAACAAGAAGACAGAGAAGGAATTTGAAATTATGAGTCTATTCCAATCTATTTCCATGTACCAAACGTGACATTAAGGTATCTATGTTTCATAATAGTGAAAAACCTATTCCCATTAATCCCCAAGGGGAGAAATAATACTACTACAGGTTGAAACTAAAAAAAAGAATGACTACCTTTGAGAATTCGGTTCACAAACTCCAACCATGCTAAGCTTATATTATATAAAAGATTCTTGAGCAAGAGGTACCATTGTTTGTTCTTTATTTGACAATGCATTAGAGGGAGAGTGAGGACATATCCGGGGGTAATTTTCTGCTAAAATCAGAGGGAAAGAGAAGCAAGATGCTGCTGTTGATTGTCGAGGTTGCAATTGACTTTACGATCTCGACGTGCGGTTCTTCATCTCATATTTATTGGGTTTGTGATTTAAGCACCGTGGGAATTGGAGTTGGGGTTTAATCGCTTGGTTTCTCTCTTCCATTGTTGTTCTCTGTTTTTTCTTTTCTTTTTTTTTTTCTTTTTTCTTTTCCTAACAAAAAGACTAATGACCAGCTAATGGAAGTCTTAAGTTTCTTATTTTTGTAATGTAAAATGTAAAGCATGAGTACCTAAAGTGAAAAAGGGTGAAAATATAAATAGTATAATTTACCTGATATATAAAATTTGTGAGCATTGTCTTAATATTAGATAATAGAAGATGCATAATATAGAATTATTTTCGGAATCCTATTAATAAGTAAAGTAAAATAATATGGAGAGAAGATGTAGGAGAGAGAGACAGGCAAGTGGGGTCAAAAAAATTATATCAAAGTATATAAGAAATGTGGAATTGAACAAAACCTATATATATATATAATATTGGTTTAATACATGAGAAGAAGATAGATATAGATGATAAAATATATGTATATATAAATGAAGATATTTTCAAAAGCTTATTTATGTGTAGAGTAAATAATACAAAGAGAGAGAGAGCTGGAGAGAGAAAGATAAATAAGTGGATAATATAGAGAGAGAATGTTGGAAATAGAAAAAGATAAATGGGCTTTGAAAACTTATATTAAATTTAGCAACTTAATAGGTATAGACATAAATATAGATATAAATTCAAATATAGATATTTTTATCATCTAGTTGTCTTTATTATCCACACTTAAAAATATTTATATAAAAAATCATATCAGAATTCAAATTCCCTCTTAAATATAGCTTCTCTCTCTTCATATATATCAAGATCATATCATGTAAAGGTTCTTTTTCTTAATATATACACAATGCATGATTTGCTCACATCCAATAACCGATTCAGGTTCATTAGTAAAGGATAATAATTAGATAGTCAAGGCAACTTTGACTCAAGGAAGAAAAATGATTCAATAGTACTAATACATCAGGTAAATCGATAAGTGGCGTACGAGTATTAATGATATTTAAACATTTAAAAATGAAGGAACGTACTTTTTGAAAAAGTACCAATCATATATTCATATGTTAAAATTTTATTGATACTTATATACCATTTATTGATTCACGTATCATATTAGTACCATTTAATCCTTTCTTATCAAAAGGACAATTAAGATAGATACCACACATCTTTTATGAATAAACTACTTTATCTATGAATGAGTGAAAGATGAAATTAAATATAATAACTAGAAAACTTATAAACCCTAAAAGTTTTGAGTAATTGAACTCATTCTTAGATGGTTTATGTTTATGAGGAATTATAAGCAACAACTAGCTTCTTCAAGGTTTATTGCTACATTCTCTCCCTTCTTCCGGTACAATAGAAATTAAGAAAGGAGAGGATGTAGCAATAAATTTTGAAATTGCATCTAGTTATTTATCTGGATTTTACAATCTCGCATCAGAAGTTTCATGACAACAATAATCTATTGCTAATGTTCAGGTTTGGCAATGTATTTGCGGCCGTCTCACATTGAGCAAAAACATCTGGTAAAGATATGTGAATTGCGACGGATTTTGCGTTGAATATACGGTGAATTAGGAACAAGGTAAATTTCCTTCGTAGATCAAATGGCGGTAGTGGAAGAAATATTTTATGGCAAAATTACTTGTTTTGGTCTTTTACTGTATATTTTGCACAAACATACGATGAAGGATGTACCCCAAAAGTTATCATTTTTCTTAATCTTTGTTATCAATACATACAGAGAGAAAAGTTTTTACTGTTTTCGACAATTATGCTTATTACACCTAAGTTCCAGACAAATTTTGTGCATTATTTAGATTGTTATTTGTTGAATTCTAATAAACAAGGATAAAATTATGTATAAAATTTGATATTTCTTATGCGAGATTTATGCTAATCAAGACTAAAACCAATTGAAAAATAATCTAATAATGATATAGATTTTTAATTTATATGTATAATCTCAATTATAATTATGATACCCTATAAGTTAGACATGTCAGCGATATTCATCGAGTACGAATGTGGAAAATATAAGCGTAAATGTATAAGAGCCTTACAGGTCAGATTTAAAATTCAAGATTGAGCAATGAAGATAAACATTGTGAGGAAACTAATGAGTCGACATGGAAGATAAAGATGAAGTATGAAGCCGAAGAACTGAATGAAAGGTCTTATGAGTTTGGTATTTCTTAGTAAAGAAGCCTAGGATAGCGATTTCAATCCATGGAGCAACTATAGGTATTTAAAAAGATAGGAACAGTAGAAAGTTTACGTCTCCTTGATATAAATACTCTAGAGCAGTAGTTAAATCATTATCTCGAAAGGACCGTAAGAACCCTTAGTCAATATGTAAGTAAGATTTATAATAGAAAGTTATATAACATAGGGCTCAATTTGAATTCGGGCCTTGAGCTCAATAATCAAAATGGATTTGACTCTTTAGGTTAGGGTAACAAGACCAAAAGAGTCAAGCCCATGAAATTCGGGATGATCAGGAGAGATTTAGCATGGAAGGCTTGAAGTAAGACCCGTTAGATCGGTCTGCCTGATCTAACCTTTTTTGGTTTGGCTTGCACTAATAAAATAAGGCCATGTGGACCTAAGCTCACAAATGAGATCCGTCTTACGTTTATTAAGAGAGTGATTCAATCTTAACTATTGGTTACCATCATAATCCAACAAATTGAATTAACTACCATTTCCTATAAATAACTTATTTGCTTTGTCATTTGGATAAGAAATACACACATAATGTTGTTACTCTATTAGAATCTTGTCTCAAAGATCAAATAATTAAACACCTCAAGAATATTACCCCGTTCTTAATCAATTGTGGAGTTTAATACAATTGTGCCCCTCCACTTGTCACTATATGTGTTAGAGTCTTATCAAGATTACCTACTCCTCGTCCTTATCCTATTTCACTCGATCATTTAATATGTATAAGTTAAGTCATTTTCTTAGTTACGTGTATCATGATTTGACACGTTGCATGCATGTAACCCTCACAACTTGAACCCACACTTTCTGGCGACTCTACTGGGGAGGAAGACTTGACACTAATATCATGGTGCCTCTATGAAGAAGACCTACTGATCCTATGGATAGCAATAATCAAGAACAAGATGGTACTATTGTTACTAATGACCAAAATCCACCTCTAGTTAGACCTACAAATCAAGGAGATGGTACATAAGAAGGTATCCTCAATAATGTACAACTAGCATATGAGCTCTAATAAACTAATGGGAATTTGAATGAAGTTAGGGTGATGTTTGCTCAATGTGTACCAGTTTTGCCTGCTTTCATTGATGCACAACAAGGGGCAACTACTTCAGGTTCCTCCAATGCAGTGTAACAACATGTTATGTAAGCTCCTCAACCGCTTAATCCCTTGGTTATTGGTGAGTAAGACACTCTTAGAGCTGAGGAGTAACTTCCTGCGGTGGAGCTTGTATCCTTATAGCATACCCCATTTGAAATGATAAATCAAGGAATTCAAATTGGAGGTTCATCATCTTTATGCGCTACCTTACGTGTTACATTTGTTGAATTTGTGCACCCTACCCCTATGAATTCCGCTTTAGCGAATTCTATGTTTGTGAATTTCACTAACCTTGCTCCTACAATGCCAATAAGGATGGAAACATCTACTCAAAGGGCTTCATTTGTGACTAAAGAGGATCTAAATGTGTACATGAGGGAAGTACAAGAAAAATTCATCTCAAGTATGTTGGAAATAAAACTCCCATACCATCTGTACATTGCTATGAAACCTTATCCAAAGGATTATGTGAGTTCAAAATTCATGTTGTTTAGTGAGAAGAAAGGGAGTGATAAGGAACACTTGTTAAAGTTCATTGAAACTTTAGAAGTGTATGGATTAGACAACAATTTGAATTTGAAAGAATTCTCAAAATCTCTCACAAAGAAAGCCTACACTTGGTATGTTAATCTCTCACTAGGATCAATTGATTCATGGAGTGGAACGCACAGGATGTTTTTGGAAAAAATTTTCTCTATTGAAGAAATGGTCACTCTCACCGATATGGGATGGATTTGTCAAAAGCCTAAAGAGGATCTCAGAGATTATATCGAGCGGTTCAGAGAATGCTCTTTAGATATACAAGACGTTTGTGACAAGAGGGAACTAGTTAAGATTTGTATTTAAACAATGTTCTCTAAATACATGGTCTACCTTGAGAATCTTTCATTGGTTTTCTTTCATCATTAGTAAAAAATGCGTGAAGGACTAACAATTCGGTGGTGCGATAAAGAAATGAAATTTCAAGATTTAACAAGCACATGCCTTCGATGAATTTAACCTAAGAGGAGAATCCTAAGGGAGTAAAGAAATCTAAAAGTGAGAAGCTTATAAACACCAAACTATTTTTGCTATACTTCTTAATGGGAAAAGTACACATGCTACTTGACCAATGGCTACAAGAAAAAAATATCAAACTCCTTAGAGTTGAATGCTTACCAACGAATGAGGAAAAAAGTGATGCTAAGTTTTACAGATTCCATAGAAGTATAGGCTACTCTACAAAAGATTGTTGGACACTAAAGAAAATATTTAATGAACGTGTCCAGAATGGCGAATTGATTATTGAAGACAATGATGTTAGGAACAATTCACTTCCAGCTCACAACATTTTATGTAGTGTTGTGAATGTTATCATTCACAACCTTACAAAGATTGAAAGTATGAACATATAACCAACCGAGATATACGAAGTTAACCATGGAGGATCTGAGGTCAAGACAAGTAGAGATAATAGTGTTGTCTTAGCTTTCTTAAAAGTTGCTAATGTTATGAATTTCTTTGATCTCATTAGCTTTGATGGGGATGCTCGATTTGAGGCAGTAACTGTGCTCATGAGGATTATGCAAGGTCAATAGAAGTAACATACTACAGGACATCCTATAGAGAGAATAGTTTCAACGAATGAAAATGCATTTATGTTTACTAATGTTGACATGTGTACAAGGAATCCTAATCGCAATTGCCCTCTATATGTGGATAGTATACTCAATGGTTATCCTATCTAGAGCACTTTTGTCGAAATGGATCTTCGCTTAATGTTATGCCAATGTCTACTTTTAAGGTTGCAAAGATAAACATTCGGCACTTTGTAAAACAACATATCCTGTTGAACAGCTTCTATGAATCTTCTGTGAAGATGATAGGGTACGTTAAAGTAGACTTTAACGTTGGACCTATCTAAATCTCCACATGGTTCCATGTGATCGATGCGTCTACATCCTATCATCTCCTTATAGGAAGGGATGGTTGCATGATCATAACATGATACCATCGACATGGCATCGATGCATGAAGGGTAGGTCATTGGGATGAGGAGGATGTCTTCATTCTTGCAACAAAGGACCCATTTACACGCAATGAACTACACTTTATTGAAGCAACATTCTTCAATGAATGTGAAGAGGCAGCATCGCAAAATGTAAAGGGACCTCCTAATGTATCACTACCCCATAAGAGAAGAAGTTCACATTCAAGAATATAGGAAGAAAAGGATGAGTGGTTGTCGTAGAGGTGCAAAGAAATGCAAGCGAACAAATAATATTATGGAAACCAAAGGTACTTCATAAAAAGAAGTATGAAAATTACTAAGAGTAGAGGATGACTTCATTAGTGTTCTCTCTTCTCTTTTCTTGTTACATGTAAATGAAGTGATAGTCACTTCTCATCAATGAAAGAAGTTTCTTTCTTTGTCACCAATATTATTATTTTATAAAATATGATTGTATCTCTTTTTGCCATTATTGTTGCTAAGTAAGAGACTTGTCTCCTAACTGTGCAAGGCTAATCCCACAAAACAATTTACATCTTATTGGGGGCATTTGAACTCTCTTGATTGTTTAAAAGAAAATTCATAGTAAACATGACATCTAGTCTATAAATTATTGCTGCTTGGTAAAGAGCTTTCACTCTCAAGCATCGATGATGAACTTGGCCTATATATGGGGCCTGGTAAGAGCATTGCCTCCTTGGTGCAAATAAGCTATGATAATCTTGTATATCTGTTATGTTATCCAATTGATCTGAATATTTCTTGCCATCAAGTAGTGGAGACAATCCCATTGATGAGCAGTTTGACATATTGATGCTTCAATTCAAGTAATACCTTAATAGCCATATTGCATACTCGAGTAGAGGGAAATATTCCCTTTGACTAGTGTAAGGAATCACTTATCTAAGGCAATGAATGTCACTATCGCTGCATAAGCGCGATTGAACATTTCTCTAAAAGAGATCATTAAAACATCATGGTCAACAAGCATGAGTTCTACTCCAACGCGTGAAATGACATAAAAGACTCCCCTTAGATCATTAAGTCTAAATAGTCTCGCAATGATACATATTTTACAAGAGACCTTTTAGATCAAAGAGTCTAAGCAATGTTAAAGTTATGTTGATTAATATTTTTCAAAGCTCATGCTACTTAATACTAGTGTGACTAGGTTGAGCCTTTACTCCTTATTACATGATGTTATTTAAAAGAAAAAAAGGATAACAAGGTAACCTCATTACTTTTCACTAGACAACAATATTGCTTAGTTGATGCATTACTCCTAAGTGCTTGAAGTCTTCAAGAACAAAGTACACAAGCTTAGGTAAATGCCTTTCTTAGCAACTATTATCCTTTATCATATTACTAGTAATAGATGCTTCTCATAGTCTATCAAGACTTTGCAAGTTGCTAATGGGATCAAAGTAATCCTACTATGTTATCTTCCAGCACAACGTTATTAAGTGAAGAGCTATTGCTCATGAGTATATGGTAATAAGGAATTTTCATAAAAGTAAACGAGAGCGCCAAGGAAGTAAAAGAACACAAAGGAGACCTCAAGTCGACACTTATTAATACAAGTGCTCAGCTGCCTAATTCTCTTATACAAATATTGGAATGGAATGAAGTTAAGTCAATGTGCTTCTTAAAGTCATTGCGGCTCTAAAAGACTAAAGGACTGCCATACAATAGTTAATGTTTGATTATGTCATAAGAGAATAAGGGATTCCAAGATTTATTGATTTGTCCCATCACTGCGTATTAATAGCTAGGGGAGGAACGTTACAAATGGATACAATATATGAATAGACTAGCCTAACATGATTGCTATTCGTGATACTTGCTTCATACCACACTCTTAGTGTATGATTTTTAATGCGTAGAATGCTTTAAGTGTGCATGCTCACATGCTTGAAGCGCACGTACTTTGAACGCTTTATGCATACGCGCTTATGTTTTTGGTATGTGTATGTATGTAGTGCTCAATATGCTACACTTGTATGCAACTCTCCTGTTTGACTTGAAGGATAACATTATTAAAGTTGTTTATTGCATGAGACCATTCTTATACAATATTGTGTTGCCTCCTTGTACGCTTAGTATTAAAGTTAAAACCTTGACATGACATGGTATTACTTCAAATGATGCTCCTAGGCAGTTTCACATCATAATACTCAATTTAGAAAAAAAAAAATTTGGTCTTAGCATGATGCTTACAATGATGAAGCGACTTTATGTCTATTTACGAAGGTTCAAGCAACTATTGGTCTTAAAAAAGTGGTAGTAACAATGGGATATCATTCCCACCACTTAGGGGGGGATGGGAAAAATAAGAGATGTCATATTACTTGCAAATACGAAATATATATATATATATATATATATATATATAGTTGGTATAATAAAAACAAAAGAGAGAAGGGAATATGAAAAAATTCTTACCAAAAAAAGAGACAAAGGGAATATGAATCTTAGGTATAATACCTAAGATTCATGTCGGGCTCATTTTTAATTATTCATGAAGCCAAGGCTATTACATGGTATTAGTGGATATTTCTTAAACATCTTCCTCTCTATGGCAAATGGGAGCCCAGGCTTGTATGATGAGAAATGGTTTACGAAGTTCACAAGTGTGAGACATGTATTAGGCCAATAAAGTTATTGCATCTCACAGTATGAATGTGTTCAAAATGGAAATAAAATACATGGACATAGTGTAGGTATGTTTATAGTCACAAGAGTTGACATATCAAGAAATAAGTTTAACATGTCATCATCATAGCCAATCTAAATTGAAGAAGTTCACACGATGTGGCAAAGAAGTATTTGGTATGATTATTTAAGTTTCCTTAGAGTTTCTTTGGCTATTTCCATTTGTCTTAGTTTAGTATAGCGAGATCTATGATTCGGGAGAGGGAATTTATGCGCAAACATTATATTGCTATCTCTCAACAAGTCATACCCATTTCTAAATTAAACTGAGGACCATATATTCGCATCCATCATCTATTCTTTCTTTTTTTATTCCACTAGTGAATCTCGTGATAGCCCAACATGAACATAAGGAAAGAAGTCCATTTTATTTTAATAGAACATGGCTGCTACTATTTATAGTTGGCAACAAAGGTCAAATACATATTTCCCAATCTCCAATGTGAACATACACAAGTAATCACTACCTGCTTCTTAGAACTTGACCATTGTTACTCAACATTAGACATAGCCCTAGATCAAAGTTAAAGAAAAGGGAGGAGAATGGTTTGAAACCCCACTATATCTGGTTCTAAATTTTCAAAGTTAAATTTATGACGGATGGTTTACGAGTCCAAAAATCCCTATGGCATTTTTTCCCTTCATTTTCATTTCAATGAATTAACTTTCTTCGACTCAATAAAGTCTAAGATTACTCTCTCTCTCTCTCTCTGCAACTCATACACTATACCCCTCATCAGCACTACATTTCTCTCCCTTTCATTATGTACATCAATTTTTACCCTTTTATCATAGAATTCATGTTTTTATCATCGTTGAGTCCAACATTCCTTTTTCTTTATCTTTTTTATTCTTTTTTTTTTTTTTTATCACACTAATTATATGAGACAAGATACTCTAAAACCTTAAATCTAAATTTTACTTCGAAGCCAAACTCTACACCTCAACTTTGGAAATGTTGAAGACCCTTTTGTTGTTTTAATAGTCGAAGGCTCAAAGCTTGTTAGAAATTTCTCCCTTACAACCTTGTTGAATCTGCCCGTGACATCTTACTCTCCCTCTCTATCGTCACACCTTCCAAGCTAAAAGAAAAAATCTTCTTCCCTCTAACTCTTTTGGCTTAGGAACAAACCGCAAAAGTCTCAAAACCCATTCGGTTAGAAATTGTGTTCCTCTACACTATTGTAATTGGGGTTTTACTCTTCAAGATGCCAAATAAAATGTTTTTTAAAAAAAAGGAACCTATCTAAGATTAGATGACTTTGATCATGTATAGTGTGTAAATGGTATTCGGCTCGACCTTTAAGGGATGGTGTATCAAGTATCGAAGTCTAATCTGAGTGAGAAGTTCTTACATTTAGGTATGCAATGTATAACTGTAGGGTGAGAGCGTAATATAGGTTGGGTTAAAATGTTGCTCCGGGTGTATATATGTTAAAGAAATTGTTACTGCATGTGTTATGTTCGATGAAATGCTTGTTAGAAATTTAGTTTCTTGGACAAATATCACTACTGGTTTTATGAAATAAGGTTTAGCCAAAGGAGCTCTTGGGTATTGATATGGAATTAAAAACTGGGGTAATGCGTGTGGATACCTAAGTGTTAGGTGTTGGAGTTCCATCTGTGTAGAAGGAAGTGTGAATGGGTTTCTGGTTTCAAATATGGGTTTGAGAGCAGGTATATTTGATGCAGCCATGAAGTGTTTGAAGGGCCACAAGAAGGTTCTAGCCATTTTACTCAAATGATTGAGAAATTTCTTGACATTATAGTGAAATATCCTTCTCTAATTTCTATTGGTCTTCTTATCTTGATTATTGGCAACAACAACTCTGCTTTGATGGTTTCGGTCCTCGAGCTTCATTAGTTCTCTTACAAGCTTCAGTCTTCTTTAATAATGGCTTTCTTGGTTTTTCTTTCTCTCCTTGGCTTTGACTTTCTTCTTCAGCCTCTAAGCTCCAGAACTCTGTTCTTCTCTAATGGTCTTTAAGTTTTCGTCTCTAGGTAGCATTGATCTTTGCTATGATAAAATTTGGTGATGTTGTCATTGTCGGTGTTTCCTATGATGGCAATTTCAACTATTGTGTGTTGGACTTCAACAAGAGTAGCTTTAGTCTTCAATATTTAGTTTTCTGTTAGTGGAATTGTCTTCAATGGTGGCAACTAACTTTGACAAGTTTGAAGGCTAGAAATGTATCATACAAAAAGAAGAAGAAGAAGAAGGAGAAGGAGATAAAAAGAAGAAGGAAGAGTATCTGGACAAATGAAATGAGAGCAGGAAAAAGAAAATGAAGTAAATATGTGAATGGGTGTTTGGAGAATAGAACAAAATATAAAAAAGAAAAAGAGAAAAAGTTACAAAGTGCAGAAAGACATTCAAAACCATAAGTGTATAGGAATGAATATATGGAAGTTGAAGGATGATCAGTGAGATATTGGAAAAAAAAAAAAAACACTTGGGAAATTAGAGCAAAATGAAAAAAATAGAAGAAAAATGATATGAAGATGTGTACGAGAACAAGATATAACAAAGTAAGAATAAAAAAAAATGTGATGAGAATAAAGGAAAGATAAAAAGTTAGATGTGAGTAGAAAGGATTTAAAAAAAAAAAAAAGGATAATAATAGAAAGGGGATTGTACAAGAGCAAAAGCTGCAATACTTTCATGGTAGCTTAATCAAGTGTCTGTAAAAGGATGATAATATACCGATATGTGTAGTGGGAATAATAATGGAAAAAATATTCCCTAATTGTACTGTTTCCCTATCAGCTTGTGACACATTATCATGTGTCATGTGCTTGTATAATAAAGGATATCAATGTTTATCCATTGCATGAATGAGCTGGCAATGATGTTAATATTCTACTAGTGGTGGCCTATGTGTCTTTCTTTAAATATTTAGTGCTTGAAAAAGAATGATAGGTTTCTTTCCCTTTATGCTTGATGGTCAAATATTAACATGGCTACTCAATGAGATATTGATAATCTAATAAAAGCATTTTAGTGACTCAAACAATTTGCATAAGAAATTCAAAAGGCCGTTAGGTATGAGCCGATGAAGGCATTTGAGAAAATTAAATTGTTACGTATCTGTCCCGAAGTGTAATGTTTCCAGTATGGGCCAATGGAGAAATTCCAGGTTTGAATTGATTTCGGCCATGCAAGTCTAGTCTGATTGAAGTATGGGTAACTAAATAAATGTGAAGGAATCATGTCACAAGGTTAAAGTAATATTCGATTCAAGCAGTTACTTGATAAATTGCATTGAATATGATTTCTCAATGCAAATAAAACGAAATTTTAGAGTTAAGCCCATATTTTGTAGTAGAGCCTTTGCAATGCTATAATGTGATGAACAAATGTCAAGGTAGATGTGCAACACATAATATATATTAATTGATTTGGATTTTGCCTTCAATGCAATACTACTTATCAATATGATGGTGAAGATAATACCTCGAGGTTCATAGAGAACTTGAAAATAGTAAACGGGTAATGATACGGTTCAAGTAACTGGTTCCTACCTATTAACGCACAGAATGGATTTATTGTTAGTTATTTTCTATTGCTTTGCACATATATAATATTGGGTGATGGACTTTTGGTTAAATGAAGCCCTCTATGGACATGAAATGACTACATTGGCAAGTTGGTGGCTTAATGTACAAAACAAGTTGTGATTAAACTTGTGCAACCCGTATTGAAGCACTATTTTGTGAAATAATTTATGAATGGAACTTAGCCTCAATAAGCTAAGAATAACTAAGCTTTAGGCAAAACATGAACAAGTAAAAGTAGAGGTGGCTCGAGAAGTAAATAGTTTACACAAATACAATGAAGAAGATGAATAAATGCATCTACAAAAAGAAGAGTACTCAACACATACCCAGGAGGCAATACAACTTTAAATATGCCAAAGTAGCATGCGTAGTTGAATGGTGTTGCGAGCTTGTGCACTACGTAAAAGAATAATAATTGTAGCATTGGCACTTAGGCTTCCACATTACAAATTGTCAAGAGAACAAACATCCTTAGATAGATTTAGACATACTGGCAGCAGTGCAACTATTCCATAGCGTATGCGCCAGGCAGTGACTTAGCCTTTTGATAAGTTCATTCGATGCTTAAACCCCTTCGGCTTTGTCTAAAGAACTTTAGTTTGGGGGGAAAAATGTAAAGGGTTGAATTTGAATTCGGGCCTTAAGCCCAATAATCAAAATGAATTTGACTCCTTGAGCTAGCGTGATAGGGCTTAAAGAGTCAAGCGCATAAAATTTTGGATGATTGGGAGAGATTTGGTATGATGAGTTTAAAGTAGGGGTCGTTGGATTGGTCTGCTTGATCTAACCTTTTTTGGTTTAGCTTATACTAATAAAATAAGGCCATTTGGGCCTAAGCTCACAAAAGAGGTTAATCTCAAGTCCATTAAGAGATGGATTCAATCCTATCTATTGATTACCATCATGATCCAACGGATCAAGTTAACTACCATTTCTTATAAATACCTCATTTGGACAAGAAATGTACACATAACACTGTTACTCTGCTAGAATCTTATCTTAATGATCAAATACTTAAACATCTTAAGAACATTACTCTGTTCTTAATTGATTGTGGAGTTTGATGCCATCACACTCTTCTATCTGTTACCATATGTGTTAGAGCCTTATTAAAATTGCCTACTTCTCCCTATCTTACTTCACTTGATCATCCCATACGTGTAAGTCAAGTAATTGCCTTAGTCATGTGTAGTGTGATTTGACACATAGCATGCACGTAACCCTCACAACTTGAACCTATAAAGGATAAATAAATATTAAGGGAAATATAATATGCAACCTTCTATTTAAATTACCATAAGGAGGAGAGACCCTTAAACTTTTCGACTATTAGAAATGAGTAACATTACATAATATAAGAATTTGCTTGTAAATAGTAAAACTATCCCTAATTAAATTTTCAACAATTTAAAAGTTTTAGCATAATATGACCATTCAAAAATGATCATTCGTGAACTCTACTCTAAGTACCACATCCAAATATCCTTAAGATTTTAGAAATAAATAACTGTAGAAAAATTTAAATATATATGAATATAGCAAAACATAATTAGTCTTGCTTTAACTACTAATATTTGTGCTATTCACACAGCACATATACATGTGTGTGTGTGTGTGTGTAGGGGGGTGGTAGGTGGGGGCTGCATATAACATTTTATCTTATATGGTCAATAATATTTTTCTTTTTTTTTTGTTTTTTTTTTTTAGCAAACTACATGGTTAATAATAATTTATTAAATTTGTATGTTCAAATATAATCAATCATCTAACAAATATTACTTCTTAATATGAAAGCCTATGTATCTAGGTAATAGTATTCCTTTGCTTTTTTTTTTTTCTTTTTTTGCCAACTATATTACAAGTTAGTGGAAAAGGAGATTCAAACCCTAATTTATCTAATGAGACTAATGATGATGGTACTAAACTACAATAGGCTTAACTTTAGGTAATACTATTTAAAAGTAGTTAATAGTAGTATAATATATAATAATGCTAATATATAAAAGCTTAAAGAAAGTAATCTTTTTTAAATTTTCCCTCATTTTTTGCTACAAGACATACCCTATTATCCCTAAAATCTACCATATTTATTTTTCTTTCAAATTTATTATTAATTACAATTTCTTTTGATGAGCCACAAGTTTAACCTTTAGATATAGAGTTAAACTCGAGTATCGTAGGTAATTCCCTAAGTCAACAAAACTGAATAAATTTAGAACCAATTAAATTTTAAATTCAAAATCTAAATTGAATATGAAATACCTTAATATACACTTTGAAAGTTTCAATCACGTAAGAAAACCCTAAACCCGAACCTAATAAAAACTCTAAACACCAAACCCTAAGACTATAAAACCTAAAAATTTACCTTAATATGGATGAAGCCCTAGTTTGATAAAATTATCAATAAATACGTGAAATCGCATAAAAAAATCTAATAAACAACTAGAGATAATTTTAAATAACAATACTTAGTTAATTTCAACCAATTAAATTAATAAATTAAATAATTACAAATAAGTTTTTATATACCTATTTGTGGTGTCATGTATATATGTATATAATTTCTTCCCTTCTTAATGTGTATATATTATTATATATTATGCATGTGTATCTTGTCCAAATAAATACTTTAATTAAGTATTTTTATTTTTATCTAACCAAACCCTTAAGGTAACCAACTAGAAACAATTTCTATTAATCTAACTAAATCCCCAGCTAAAGCCTTTTTATTTTATAAACCTAAGACTTAGTTGACATGACATAAAAGGACAATTAAAGCTTCCAAATCTCATCCAATTGGTTAACTCCTCTCATCTCTAAAAATCTGCTTTTCAAAAAATTAAAACCCCTCCCAAACTTGCAATTCACGTTAGATTCCCTACCCCTCCACCATTCTTTTTCCAACTTTTTTCCTTACACGTTAACACCTATCTACACATAACTATCTTATCAACTTTTAGCCAATATCTTACCCTCCCCAAGAAAATGAAAAATCAAGTAAAAAGTCTTCTTTTTTTTGTTTCACCTTTTCTTCTTCCTATTGGCTCTATGTTCCCCATTTCAAACACTCCTCAACTTTAATTCTTTTCCACAAAAATCTAACCTGAACCACTCTACATGTCCTACTCCTTGGCTAATGTGCTTCTTCTTTCTTATACATCCATTTCCTTGATTTTTCTTCACTTCTAAGTCAATTACAAACCACTCTTTATTTTATAATATTTCACCTTAGTTCCACTTCCCTTTTTCTTTACCAGCCTTAAGCTACCAAGAGCTTTAAGGAGTGGATAAGGAGGCTACCTCATTAGGAACTTTGAACCACCACCTCTCAAGCTCCATGAACAACGTAACATTGTGTTTCCTTCATGTATCATCAATCTCTGATTATGTTTCCTTGCGCACTCTTTTATAATTTTTTTTTTTTCTTTTCACCATTCATGTAATATCTTCTTGTTGGTAGAAATATGGATGTAATATTCTAGGATTTAGGTGTGTATAGTTGATTTCTCATGTATAAGGAAAAATAAGATGTATATGTTGAGTGTATATATATATAATTTGAAATACATGGATGTACATCTATATTATGCTATGGTGCTAAGATTCTAGGTGTATTATGTTTTTATTTTTATTCCTTTATTTCATTTTCATTTTCGGAACTTGAAGTATTATATATATATGTATACGGATATGTATGAAAATATGCTTACCTAAATATATATTTATATATAACAAAAGTAGTGTATAAACGTATATTACAAAAAGTAAAAAACTAAACATAAATATACATGTATATACATGCCTGTGTCATGGGCCAATTTAGAAGGACCCAAAATCATGAGGTTCGTTTAAGCCTAAGAGGAAATAATCCAAAATATTTTAGAAGATCTAGAAGGTTCCAGAATAGGTGGTAGGTAAGGTAGATAGATACATTTAATGTAAAGGTAGGTGGGATTCATTTGTAATCATTAGATTGAATTGATCTTAGCCTTCCATCTTGAGAGGCCTCTTATATATATAGGAGAAATCTCCTCAGTTGTATCAGGGAGTTATTTCAAGTAAATACTATTTACATCAGAGTTTCTCTCTCTATATTTTCTCTCTCTAAACATTGTGAGTGTGTTACAAGTTGACTTAGCCTTCCTTAGTGTGGTTAGGAACGCTAAGTGCCGTACAGGATCGAGTGACGGATTTCGCCCGTGACAAGTGGTATCAGAGCTAAGTAAAGAGACTTTGTGTAGAGAAGATGTCCTCTGGAGGAGACAACAACACTTCGATGGTCAAAGAGTTAGGTAATCAAGAGGACCGCAGAGTCACCAAGCAGAGGGTTAGGTCTCGGGACTTGCTAAACTCCCTCCTTAATAGGATGGATAGAGCGGAGTTGAGCATTGCTGAAGCGAAGGAACAATTCGATGAATCATAAGGTAGCCTTGAAGAGATGGAGGAAGAACTTCGAGGCGAGTTGCAAGGAGCATTGAATCAAGCCATTGAGGAGCTGAAGCAGCGTGATGAGGCGATTGAAGGGAAGAATGAAATACTCCAAGCTCGAGTTATTGCTTTGGAAACTAAGGAGGAAAGTTATGAAGCCAAGATAGATGCTGTAATGGTGGCCATGCGCTAGGAGATTAAAAAACTTAAGAACCAACTAGTAACATGTCGGGCGGTAGTGGCAAATGGAGTGACCATCCAGTCTGCTCATAGGATTGATGTGCCTAAGCCTGACCCTTTCAATGGGATACGATTCGCTCGAGAGTAAGACAACTTCCTCTGGGGAATAGAACAATATTTCAATGCTGTAAGAATCTTGAATGACCTCGAAAAGGTATGCACTGCTGCTATGTATTTGAAAGATTCTGCTATGGTATGGTAGCGTAAGAGGGCAAACGAAATCAATGCTTGGGCTAGCTTTATACATGAAATCAAGGGGCAATTCTCTCCCTAAAATGTTGCTAAAGAAGCAAAGGTAAAGTTGCGTCACCTAACTCATAAGGGTGACATTAAGCAATATGTGAAGGAATTCTCAAAACTAATGCTGGAGATCCCAAACCTTAACCAGGATGATGCTCTAGTGATGTTTTTAGATGGTCTGGAACCTTGGGCAAAGTTAGAGCTAGATCGAAGAGGAATAGAAGACATCTCTAAGGCCATAGCAGTTGTTGAAGGCCTAACAAAGTTCAAGAAAACAGAACATAAGACCCCAATGGGAAGGTGGAAGGGGGGAGTTGAAAAGGAAAGAAATGGGAGTTTCTTAAGAGGGAAGCCTAAGATGGAAGAGAAAAATAATGATCGGAGAAGGACTCGTAAAGGAAAAGATAGGGAACGATGCAAGCCTCAAGAATTGAAGTGTTATTTTTGCAATGGGTCCCATTATGCTAGGGAATGCCCAAAGAAAGATCGGTTGGCAGCAATTATGGTAGATGAAAGCTCCGATGAAGGGGATGAGGCCAAACTGGGTTCGGTACGACTGCTTAGTGCTATGAAGATGCAAGAGAAGCGAAAGGGGTTGATGTACACTAAGGTGATAGTTGCTGGCAAGAAGTTAAATGCCCTTATTGATACAAGGGCATCTCATCTATTCATCTCCGAGGTAGCAATAAGTAAGATTGGAATAGAAGTGGAGAAAACCAAGACATGGCTCAAGACGGTAAACTCAAAGGAAGTCCTTACTATTGGAGTCGCCAGGGAGATAGAGCTCCATATGGGAGGGTGGAAAGGGAAAGAAACCATCGAAGTAGTACCTATGGATGACTTTGAATTTGTGATTGGGATGGAATTCTTAGATCGTATTGATGCACTTATTGTTCCTCGTGCAAACTGTATATGAATACTTGAGACCAACTCTCAATGTGTAGTGCCTGTTACAAGGAAAGTTGGTCAAGCCACAAAATTCCTTTCCACTATACAACTAGTGAAGGGCCAAAAGAAGAATGAAGTTACATACATAGCTACATTGAAGGGGAAAGAAGAGATGGAGAGTCAAGAGGTAATTCCACATCGAGTAGGGGAGTTGCTAGAAGAATTCAAAGACATCATGCCCAAAGAGTTGCCAAAGAAGCTACCACCAAGAAGGGAAGTGGATCATGTGATTGAGCTAAAACCAGGTATAAAGGCCCCCGCTACAGTTCCTTATCGCGTGTCCCCAAAAGAATTAGAAGAATTAAGGCGACAATTAAATGAGTTATTGGAAGCTGGATTCATCCAACTGTCAAAGGCACCTTTTAGAGCTCCAGTTCTCTTCTAGAAGAAACACGATGGGTCCCTCCAGGTGTATATTAACTATAAGGCCTTGAATAAGGTTACTGGAAAAAATAAGTACCCTATTCCTTTGGTATCAGACTTGTTTGATCAATGGGGAAAGGCAAGATATTTTTCAAAACTGGATCTATGATTGAGATATCATCAAGTACGGATAACATATGGAGATGAGTCTAAAACCACTTGCGTCACAAGTAAGTCTATGGAAGAGCACCTAGAACATCTTCATACAGTTTGCTTAGCCTTAAAGGAAAATGAATCATATGTAAATATGGAGAAATGTGCCTTTGCAAAGGAAGAAGTGACCTTCTTGGGGCATGTAGTAGGAAAGGGGAAGATCAAAATTGATGAAGAGAAGATACAGGCCATTCGAGAATAGAAAGAACTTACTAAGCCCATCGAATTGAAGTCATTTCTTGGCTTAGTAATTTATTACAGAAGTTTCGTACGTAGATACTCTCGAATGGTTGCCTCCTTAACGGATTTACTCGAGAAAGATGTCCTATGGGTATGGAGGAAAGATCAACAGAAGGTATTCGATACCCTGAAGGAAGCAGTCATTAAAGAACAAGTTCTTGCGCTCTCTAATTTTGGTGAAGTATTTGAAGGATGCATGGATAATAGTGATTATGCCATTGGTGAGGTTTTGATGCAGGAAAACCATCCAATAACCTTTGGGAGCCAAACGTTGAATGATACAGAGAGGCGATAACCAATATATGAGAAGGAAATGATAGTTATAATGCATTGCCTTCAAGTTTGGAGGCACCTTGTAAGTACAAGTCAGCAGGAATGGTCTAAGTTATTGGATGTCATACAGCTCTCTTTCAAGCTATAGAAGAATGAATTAATAAGGCATAGACCATTTGAGTTTGTCCTAGGGAGATAGACACTAACTCCCAATACAGTAACCACAGGATATATGAGGTTTAGTTTCCCAATATATAAAATTGCAAAAGAGTGGCAAGAAAGCCAAGATTTAACTCTGAATTACTTAGACAAGGGCATTCAGAGAATGAAGAAAGTTGCAGGTAAGAAGAGTCAGCCAATGGAGTATCAAGTACTTGTGAAGTTACACCTGATCTAATAGACCAAGGGCCAATCGCACAAAGGACTAATGAAGTGTTATGAAGGGCCATTTCTCATCGTAAAACGAGTGGGACGAGTATCTTATAAGTTGGAGTTACCTCTAAGCTACCCAGTATTTCATGTTAGTATGCTTAAGCCATATCATAGGGACAAGGATGACCTTAGTAGAACAATATCACAGAGGGCTCTAGTTGGAATTTGAGAGTTATACGAAAGAGAAGTTGGAAAAATTATTACGGATAAATATGTGAGAAGACGAGGCTACTCCCCTAGGCACAAGTATATGGTTATTTGGAAAGGAAAACCGGAAAGTAAGACTAGTCGGGAACCTACTGAAGCTCTATGGCAGTTTTCCAAACAAATTTCAAAAGTTCTACGAAGAAAATACGACGAGGACGTCGCCGGAATGAGTGGGGGAGAATGTCACAGGCCGATTTAGAAGGGCCCAAAATCATGAGGTTCGTTCAAGCCCAAGAGGAAATAATCCAGAATATTCTAGAAGATCTAGAAGGTTCCAGAATAGGTGGTAGGTAAGGTAGATAGATACATTTAATGTAAAGGTAGGTGTGATTCATTTGTAACCGTTAGATTGAATTGATCTTAGCCCTCCATCTTGAGAGGCCTCTTGTATATATAGGGGAAATCCTCTCAGTTGTATTAGGGAGTTATTTCAAGTAAATACTATTTACATCAGAGTTTCTCTCTAAACATTGTAAGTGTGTTACAGGCTGACTTAGCCTTCCTTAGTGTGGTTAGGAACACTAAGTGTCGCAGGGGATCGAGTGACGAATTTCGCCCGTGACACCTGCACATATGTAGAATATATACATATATTTTTATTCTATGAGTTTGTGTATATAATAAAAATATATGTATTTATGTATATATAAGTATATTTCAGAATTAAATATGTATGTTAGTATTATTTTTTTCCCTTTAAACATATGTTGTAAATATGAAAATTATATGTACCTGTGTACCTATACTGGTCGTGATTCACAATGGAAACATTAATACTATTTTTCTTTTTTTTTTCTGTTATTTAATTATATTATGGTGTTAAATATATTAATATCATAAATTAGCAGAAATATTGAAATAAACAAAACAAATATATATACATACACATACATACACATCATCAAGGGAATTCTGGAAGCTACCACATCAACTACTAAGAAATTCTAACCTAAAACTTTATTTCATCATAAATAACAATAATAAATTAATTGAGAATATTTATTATAGTAATAACTAGAACAATTAACAAATTAGGCCTTAAATAGATTAAATTGTAAAATAGAATAAAATTGACTTGGAAACCCTTCTAAGGCTTACGTCCAGATCTATGTTGGTAGGAAAAGAAGCTCCAAAATTTTTAGATAATTAAATTAAGAACAAAAGTATGCAAATAATTTAGGCCTCTAAAGTGAAAAATTGAAAAACTTAAAGAAATTGTCTTAAAAAAAAAAGGAAAAACTTAAATGAAAAGGCCATTTAAGAGTAATTAACCAAGATTTCGACCTAAAAGGAAAAAGAACTAGAAAATATAAAGTGTAGTAAAATTATTAAGGCCCAAACAACAATTTAGAAGGTGCACTAACTATTAAAACAAACCTAACTAGAGTTAGATGCACCAATTGGACATAAAAAAGCCTTACAAGAAGCTCTAAAATTTTTAACTAGGCCAAATAGAAATAGAATAGATAGGAGTTAGGTTAATATAATTTTAGGTCCATTGATAAAATTTAGGTAAAACTTGATTAATGAAATTACTCAGAAAAGCCCATAAAAAGCAATTAAGGAGTGAATGGACCCAATCTTATAAAAATTGTAATTAATCAGACACATATTAAAAAATGCAAGTTCAACTTTTGAAACGGACCTCATTACATGAAAGTACATTTGGAAACAATAAAAATTGATTATAAGATCATAAAAATTGGATTCAAAATGAAAAAGTTTTATGCGATTAATGATTTAGGAAAAACTAAAGAATATAAGTAGAATAATTCAATTATTCATGTAATTTAGTCATATCAATAGATAACTAGGATAAAACCCCAATGAATAAATATAAGGCATAACTATCACATCATAAGGTATGATACAAGGCATAATCGTATGACATGGAATTATTTGAAAAATTAAAGTTCTTTGCATATACATACGTACTTAAAAGTCTAAACATTCTGAAATAGATGTGTTCTATATGTATAAATAATTAAATATATAAATATAATGACCATATTGTAGTAATATGAAACAACAACAATGATAGCAACTACTACTAATAATAATAGTACTAGTAATAATAATAACTATTACAATAATAATGATATAAATAATGATGATAACAATATATAGGATCCTATACTTATAAGAAGCAAAATAAGGATAGGTATGCATACACTCTCGATATGATCTTAGAACAATATTACCATATAATTGAGCTAAAGTTTTTCAGTTAATTAAATACACGATTTCAATATTTTCCACCAAACTCTAGTACTTTGTCTACCTTATATTGTCATGCTACTATTTATCTCATTACATGCGGGTATTACAATTAAATTATAATATAATAATATATCGTTCTACAATTTATAAAAAGTGAGAAAAATCCAAACTTCTATAATATTTACTAAATTGTATACTTTAATTATATGATAAAATAATATTTTATAATTACTACAATAAATAAGATAAGCTATAAGAAATATCACCATAAATTTTAATTAAATTATATCATTGAAGAAGCATACTCGAATACAATAAGAGTCAATTATAAGAGTGTAAAGATAAAAGGTAAAATGAAAAAGTTACAATCAATTCAAAACCTAAGTGGAGATAGAAATCATAAGTTAGATAGTTAGTAAATTAGGTCATTTAATACTATATCTAAATAATGATTAGGTTTCTTTTATTGATATTTACTAAGAGACACTAATCAAGAAGGTGAGCTACTTGTGGATTGTTACGATTCATAATAGCTTCAGTTAAGCGAGTACTTTCTATGACTCTATACATGTTTTATGCTTGTAATTAGTACTCTTAAATTATATATATTAATAAATTAATGCTTAGGTTTTAGGATGTGCGTGCGTTTGAATATTGCTTGTTTGTTGTGCAAAACATTGATAAATATGTTAACTAAAGAATTAATTTTATGATTAACTACTGTATGATTTGGATGGTTTGTTGATATTGATTGATCATGTTGGGACTCTAAAAGTGCTTAGTAGGATTACTTAAAATCTTCATATCATATGTGTAGTCATGATACGAAAATCGTCTTGTAAGTTAAAAATCTTAAGACTTTAAATAATTAATCACTAGGGTTTTTGATTTTTAATTTATTAGCTTAGTATAAAATATATATAACTATGAATATCCAATATTCCACAATTTAATAGAACAGTAAAGAATTGGTATCCTCTATCAAATAATAAGATAAGATATCCTACTCTTAAAATTTCTATAATTTATTAAAGATGCTGTAATTTAACTAATAGATTATTTATTACATAGAATGTTCTAAATATGCTATGTAAATTATTTTCTAATTCTAGTTCTTTGTTATACCATTCAATGGTTGTACTCTGCACTTGACTCCTATCTTAGTCCCTGCTATCAATTGACTTGCAAAGGATAAATATTTGGGAGTAAATTACACGAGCTTAGTGAGATATCCCTCATACTATATTGGTAAGTAGGTTTTTAAGCAATTAATTAACAAATATATGAATACATGATTAAGCAGTATGCCAAACAATATATATAGTTGACAAGGTGCTACACACAACTTTGAATTTAACGTCTTCTGAAGTCAAGATTAGAGATTTATTGGCACCAATCATTACTAGGTTCCAGCACTTAGGTTTTTAACCATATATTGAAAATTTTATTTTTCATAAAAGAGATTTCCATTCCTAAAAATCTAGTGGTAACAAATTCTCAAATCTAGCAGTGAAGTGGCCACCGCAGTCTATACTTACGCCTTATAATGATGGTCTCTAGACTCGACCCTTAGTCACCCATGGTTAATGTCTCCGAGTGCTAAGTAAGTCTACAAGCCAAGGATAGGGTTTTATTGTACAAGTGCTCCCATACCATACTAATAATCATTAATCTAATCACATGGGATCCCTATACCTACATGGTCCCTTGATTACCATTTGCGTGAGGTGACGATAGGAATAGTAAATGCAATGTTAGTGTTTATGCATGATTCATTTAATTTAAGATAAGCCGAATATAATTGAGTTAAATTATTAGGTGATTAACTAATATCATCAAACCATCTAAATCATATAGTAGGAAATCATACAAACGATTCATTAATTATGATATTTATTAATGTTTTGCACAACAACAACCAACATTCAAGCACATGTACATTCTAAACCCCAAGCATCTATTTCTATTTATTAATATAAACAATTTAGGTACACTAACTACAAGTACAAAGCAACTATAAAGTCATTAGGAGTACTCACCTAACCAAAGCTGCCTTGTATCAATTAACGAACAACTCACTTTCTTGATTAATGTCTTTGAATAAATAAAATAATAAGAACCTAATGAGTATCTAGATATAGTGCTAAATGACTAAATTAGCTAACTATTTAATTTATGATTTCTATTTTTGCTTAGATTTTGAATTGCATGCAACTTTTTAGCTTTACTTTTTTATTTTTACATTCTCATAGTTGATTTTTATTGAGTTCGAGTATACCTCTTCAACAATATAATTTAATTGAAACTTTTAATGATATTTCTCATTGCTTATCTTATTTATCATAGTAATTAAGAAATATTATTTTATCATATAAGTAATAGTATACAACTTAGTAAATATTATACGAGTTCAAATTTTTCTCACTTTTTATAAATTCACATTAGTATATTGTTACATTACAATTTAATTGTAATGTCTACGTATAGTGGGATAAATAGTAGTATGACAGTATAAGTTAGATAAAGTATTAGAGCTAGTTGGAAAATATTGAAATCATATATTTAATTAATTAAAAAACTTTAGCTCAATCATATTGTGGTATCATTCTAAGATCATATCGTATGTATGTGTGTACATATATTCGGTTTACTTCTTGTAAGCATATGATCTTATAGATTGTCATTATCATTATTAA
This sequence comes from Lumnitzera littorea, assembly GCA_024138015.1. Classification (NCBI taxonomy): domain Eukaryota; kingdom Viridiplantae; phylum Streptophyta; class Magnoliopsida; order Myrtales; family Combretaceae; genus Lumnitzera; species Lumnitzera littorea. The sequence continues at coordinate 23,137,709 of JAMXBB010000005.1, read as the reverse complement.
CATCATTATTATTTTGATCGTTGTTGTTGTTGTTGTTGTTATTATTATTATTAGTTATCATAGTTGTTGTTTCATATTACTGTAGCATGATCATTATGTTTTATAAGTTTAATTATTTGCATATGTAAAAGCATATCTACTATGGAATGTTTGAACTTTTAAGTTTGCGTGTATATGCATATATATATAACTTTGACTTTTCGTGTAGTTTCATATCATATAATTAGGCCTTATAACGTACCTTATAATGTATGTTTGCTAGTTTTCGTTTGTAGGAGATATATGTATATATATATATATATTTTTTTTAATTAATTACATTTGAGTATTTATTAGGGGTAGGGATTTATCCTAATCATCTATTTATAAAACTATATTACTTGAATAACTTAATCATTCTACTTATACTCCTCGGTTTTCTCTAAATCTATAATCGCATATAATTTTTTCATTTTAGATCTGATTTTTATGATCTTATAATTAATTTATATCATTTTCAAGCATATTTTTGCATGATGAGGTCCGTTTTGAAAATTGGGACCCATATTTTCTAATATGGGCTTGATTAATTACGAATTTTGTTATTATTTTTTTTTTTTGCCTAATTATTTTCTTGGACTTTTCTGAGTGATTTTATTAGTTGAGCTTTACTTAAATTTTATTAGTAGGCCTAAAATTATATGAACCAAACTTTTACTTATTTTGTTCCTATTGAGCATAGTTGAGAATTTTAGGATTTGTTATTAGAGTTTTTATGTTAAATTTGTACCTAAACCTAAGTTGGACTTTTCTTATTGGTTAATGGGCTAACTAAATTTTTATTTGGGTCTAAATGATTTAATTAAAAATTGAATTTTTTGTTTCTCCTTCTTGTGGGTATAAAACTTATTTATTTTACTGTAAATGGGCTTTTCCCTCAATTTTTCCAATCTACCACTTTATGGGCTAGATTTATTTGTTCAATTTTGCTCATATTTTAATCAAACCAAATTTGTAATGTATATTTTTCCCTTTACTATGTCTGGCCATGAGATCTCTTATGGGTTCTTGGTGCATTTTACCCTATTTTCACAAATTAACACATTTATGCCCCGATTTACTAATTTTTTCTAATTATTATGATAATAAATATTCTAAATTAATTTATAGTTATTATTTTTCATAAAAATATAGTTTTGATCATAAAAGTTGTGTAGCTAACCATTGCACACTTTGAAATTTTCTTGAAGATTTATCTAGTTTAGTTAGTTTTATTATCCTTGTCAATTTATAAGATTAAGTTAACATGTATATTTTCCATAAAATACTTAAAATAAAGAAGCAAAAAAAAAAAAAGTAAAATAATATCAATCCTTTTGTTGTAGGTAACATCCTTACATATACACACATATATTTTCATACTTAAAAACATATTTCCAAAAAAATAATAATAATATACTTATATATTCAAAATATATTTATATTCATATAAATGCATGTATTATTGTATACTTTATTTATAACCTAGGAAATGAAAATACAAAATATATATATTTATAAAATATGCAGGTGTACACATATATGTATATAGGTACACGTACATGTATACTTTTTGAATGTATACATATTAATATTATATTATATATATACATATATATATCCAAACTTAGAAAAATAGAAAAACATATACTTATATATATACCATCATGACTCGAACAATACCTTCGTTGTAGTAGATTATCATACGTTGTATATCGTACAAAGGCCGATGATTAACCCCCTTGTTGATCATTGCCTTTCCATATGATATATTAGGCTACTTCTACTCCTAGTTACTATTGGTCATACAGACAAGTAGTATCATAGCAAAATAATTATTCTTACCATTTAACTAGATAAATCATTAAAATTTAGTCTGTGAATCATAAAGTTCCTAAAATAGTAGTATTAATAGTTGTTGTTGTTGTTGAGAAGTCCAAGTGGCTATAGAAAGTCTAACAACATAAGTTAAAGAAATCATAAAGTCTTAATTATAGCTAAAGCAGTTTCCTCTTTTGCTCTAATTCTCTTATAATCCCATCCGAGCTTGAGACTAACCTCGAGCATCCTGCAGGCTGGCTCAACAAAAAGGGGCCTTGTAATAAAAGAAATCTAAAGGGGTATAAGCTTATACTTAGTGAGTTAATCTCTCTAACATGCCTTACAAACAATATATTTAACAAACATATTAATGCATGAAACAAGCAGTGTGCTAATGGCCTAAGAATTGCATGCAACTTAAAATTTTGCCCTCTATAGTGAAGCTAGAGATTATTAACCGATACAAACCATTAATTAGGTTCTAGCACCTAGGTTTTTATCCATAATTGCACCAATATGCCACAAATTTACTTGTGTAAATATACTTATCCTTATATATAAACTTTACTTTGATAATTAACGTAAATTTTTCAAAATTTAAAAATTCCCAAGTTTAGCGGTGTGGTGACCTCCGTAATCCATATTACAAGCCCTAAGCAAAAGTTACAAGACATAGCCCTTAACAAAACGGTTAGCATCTCTTGGCGTTTAGTAAGCCTATAGGCTAAGACAGGGACTTAATAATATGACATAAATGTACCTAACCTAATCCCTTCACGAGCCCCTACTCCTGTGAGCCCTTTCCTACCTTCCGTATGAGGTAGTAGTCGGTATAGTTATAATGCAATGACATATTATGCATGACTCATTTTAATTTATAGTGGCATAAGTACTTATGTCTAGTTACTTGGGTGATCAAGTGTTTCTCATTCCATATCAACAATTTATAAATTAATTATGCAAGCACTTCCGGTTAGTATATCATCATTAAGTCATTCAACAATCACAAGTTACCACGCATGCATCATGCAATAATTTAACATGATATTATATTAGTGCAACTAGTTATAAGCAAAACCAAGCATGAAGTTATCAAGAATCACTCACTCAGCTATATCTGCTAATCTTAGTAATCCGGAGGTAGGTTGTTCTCGAGATTGATGTCCCTTAAACAAAATAAACATAGTAAAATAAGGATTTGTTATTTCACAATGTTACCCTAAGATTTTTCCTAAAGTTATATTCTTGGACTTATCCTTATATTTTTTCTAGTTAAGTCAAATCTCCAATCGCATATATTTTTTTCATTTTAAATTCGATTCTTGTCATCTTATAATAGATTTTCATTGTTTTTGTGTGTACTTTCACGTGGTATGGTTAGATTTGAGAGGTAGGGACCGCATTTTGGTTATGGGCTAGAACAGTGGTGTACTTATTAAATAGCTTTCTTTTGGGCTTGATTTCATTGTCGGGTTCTACTTACTTTGTGAAATTACTAGGATTTTGGCTTAGAACCTTTATTTAGGCTTACATATCTTCACATGATCAGTTTTTCATTTAAAATTTTTGGTTTTATTACTATGTTATGCTCCTTAAATTTTTAAGTGAATTTTATGGCCATAGTAATCGTAGTTCTTCCATTAGTGATACTTAACACTTTGGTAGGCATAAGGAACTTAATTTAGGCCTTTTATGGGTCTTATGTCATCCTTATTTTAGCTTATACTTACTAGTCATAGAACTTTCCATGGCTTGATTATAGGCTTTTGGCTTGTCTTTCAATCTCTTAACTCGGTTTTATATTTTAAGCCTTTAATACTCATCCTATTAGCCTTGGTTGATCTTTTTACTTTACTTAATATATTTTTAAGGGTGTTTAAGTGGACTTAAACGTTAGTTATAGATATGATGAGTTAGGTTTATGTGCCTCCAAATTCCTTTTTTTAAACTTATCCTCTTGTTTCCTTAACTTAAACGGTAACTTAGGGTTATATACTACTTGTGCCTTAACTTATACTTGTTTGGTTCTTGTTTTACTCCTTATAAGTGAATTTATTTCATATAACATTCAGGGAAAAATGTGGACAACACATGGTCTTAGGGCGCAAATGCTTATGTGAAACTTTTATGTGATATTCTCCTTATCAAAGTTTTTTGTCTTGACTTTCCTATCATCTAAGGACACTTTGATGTAAGATTAACTCATTATAAGTGAAGGAATCATCTTAGAAGTCTTTATGCACCTCATGTCTAACATGTAAAGAGGGTTTTACACTAACTTTATTTGGTGTTTCATTTAGTTACAAAGCTTTCCTCGGAGTAGGCTTTTATCTCATGCTATATGAGAAGTTGGTAACTACTTAGAGCTTCATTATTTTTACAAGGAAAACTCCAAGAATAACTCCTAACTAGCATGGTATATAACTCCTAAAATACAAAGGAATACTACAAGAAATAAGGTAAAGGGACTTCTACTTATGATGCCCTAAACTATATAAGAATAGAGTGCACTTTACTAAGTTTGAGTGGTGGTAAATGGCACCCTAAAGAAGTGTTCCCTTGTCCTTGCTCCTAGCCTTCTATGTAGGCTATTCCTTGGCCCTTTAAAGCCTTAATGAACTATGAGCTTGCAAATGTAAGGATTACTTAATGCTTCTTAAGCTTGGGTAGTGTATGGGTGAGGAGTTTTGGAGGGTTCAATGATGGAAGCAAGGGTGGAAATTGGGTGTTCAATCGAGCTTGGGGTTTAGTAGTCTTAGGAGTGTTTTTCTTTTTGAAGTTTAAGTGCAAAAGGGTATGAAATGAGGGAGCTCAAATGGACGTGGTATTGGACTTGAGTGGTCGGTTGGATTTTGGCTAGGGTTTCCTCCTTTTTGGCTTGTCAATTTAATGTGTTAAGTGAGGCATGGATTGAAGAATGTGATCGGTTTTTGGGGTTCTTTTTAGGTGGTCATCAGGTTGAGTTTTCATTGAGAAGAGAGAGTGAAGTGATGGCTCCCTTAGGCTTCTCCAAACTGGTGGCATTGTAAGGGGGGTAGGGGTGTTGTTAGATCCATCAATTTCTACTTTTGGGCTTGAAGCAAAAAAAAAAAAAAAAAAAGAGGGCTAAATAGTTTTTTCCATAAGTGGCATAACTTGTTTAGGGATTAGAAGTTGTTTTGTCTAATCATATGATGATTTGCTAAGGTTAAATGTCAACTAGGCTTACGTTTTTAGTTTGGTTTGTTTGAAATTGGATTGAAAGGGAAAGTATATGGGGGTGTAGCAGGTTCTAAACCCTACGTGTGGCTCTCAACTCCATACCTTGAATTATTAAAATTTGATTGTTTTATTTAAGTGACTAAGTTGGAGTCTAGTTCTTGATTTTTCCATTCATCAAGTTGGTTTTAAGATAGGTTATACGTATCTTAAGATCGGTTCAAGCTCGATTAGGTTTAGGGCTTTTGATATAGGGTTTTTAAGTATTCGGTTTAGTACTAAAGTTTTCGATCTTTCGTTTAGGGTTTTAATAAGTCTAGGAGTTCTCACCATGTTTTAAGGTTTACAATTTTAGGTAAAATTTTAGGAATGATATTAAATTTTATAGTTCTCATGTTCGATTATGATCGGGAAGTCAATTAGTATGAAGATGATTGTTATAATTAGCTTGGTTTTTAAGTTGATTGATCATTAGGAATGTTTAAGGAGTGTTTTGACTACTTGGATAGCTACGTAGAATTTGCAGGGCTCACATATATCTTATACGTATAGATTTATAGTATGTATACATGTATTCAATAAAATATGTATATTTTCATATTATGTATATCGCCTTGTACTATATATTGTAAAAACATATACTCATATTTTAGTATACATGGGCATATGTTTATATATACATATGTACAAATATATATATATGTATGTAGCACGATAATTTCAAAAAAAGAGAAACTAAAATTAGAAGTAAAGGAGGGAGTACACATATACATAATACATACTCTTTACTCAACTACATTACATGGTAAGGAAAAAAAATCCTATTATATGAAAATATCAAGGAATACATACAACGTCCCATGAAAATATACAAAATATAATTTACAAAGAAAGAATAAATACAACATAAGGTGAAATAATACTTAGGTTACTCCTTAGTCTTAGGGGCTTGCGAAAATAGTCCTCTTTCTTTCCTAGAGTCCTCGGCATTTGCTTGTACACTTGGAGTAGGATAGTAGAGTGAAGTTTATGATGGAAGGGAAGGTGAGAATGAAGAAGATAGAAGAAAATGGAGGGTTGGGGTGGTCGGTTAAGGAGTCATGTGCATGTATGTGTTTAGTTGAGTGAAATGAGGGAAGAAGGAAATGAGGCAATTAGTTGTCCCCTTATTGGATGTGAAAGGATAAGGATGGGGGAGGTTTGATTTTTCAGAAAGGAGATGAGGGCCTTAGGAGAAGAGATGGGGTAGGTGAGAGAAAGTGTGAAGGAGATTTCCAAGAAGAAAAAGTGGGTTTTAGGGGAGTGGGAAAGGGGCTGAACGATTGATGGATGGGAGGGCTTGGGAAGTATGTCTTGAAGTGTTAAAGAAGAAAAGAAAAAAGAACGAAAACAAAAAGCTATGAAAAGATAGGTTACAAAAGGGGGTAGCATGGGGCAAGAGGTGCAAGTAGGTAGAGGGATTTGATTTTTCAAAATAAAAAATAAATAAAAATCTTTTGACGAGAAGAGATGCCAGCCGAAAATTGATGTATTTTAGGGAATGGGTTATCCTTTTTTTCTTATCTTAAGGTCTAGACTAGGGAAAATGATAGGACATTAGTTGGGAAAAAAAAAATGGTTAGTGTAATGAAAAGATTGTAATGTAGTTACATTAGGATTTAGTTAGGTAATTTACTAAAATACTTAGATAGCGTGTTTAGTTATGCAAAACATATATATATAATATCATAATATTTAATAATAATGATAATATTAATAATAATAACAATAATATTAAATTAACAAGGAAGAAATTAAATATACATACACATGTACATGACGCTGCATATTGGTGTTTAGGATTCGTTGTAATTAATTAATTTAATTGGTTGGAATTAATTAATTGTTATTTTTTTAAAAAAATTATCTTTAGTAGTTTATTAGTAATTTTACACAATTTTGTATATTTAGTGGTCATTTGATCAAACTAAGGTTTTGTTGCTATTAGAATATATTTTTAGATTATAAACTTAGAATTTAAAATTTAATCGGTTTTAAAATTTATGCAATTTTATTGACTCAAGGAACTATTTACGTATTCGAGTTTAACACTATCTTTAAATGACTAAATTTGCGAGGTTTACAGATCACCTAATAATTTGGCTTAATTATATTTAGTTTATCTTAAATTAAATGGATCGTGTATTGACCATGCATTACATTACTTATTCCGACCGTCACCTCACGTGCAGATAAAGAGAGGTCATGTAGGGGTTGTTTCTATATATTGAATTAAAGTATTTAAGTATGGTGTAGTCGTATAACATGACCTTACCCCTAGACCGTAAGCTTACTTGGCGCTTAGAGGTGCTATCTGTGGGTAGTTAAGCGTTGAGTCCAGAGACTATAGGAGCTACCTCTTCGTTAGACTTGCAAATTTGTGAACTGCTAGATTTTTAAAAATGGAAATATATTTTATGAAATACAAAATTTTTGTATATGGTTAAAAGCTAAGGTGCTAAAATTCAATTGAAATTGGTGTCGATAAATCTCGAACCTTTACTTCGGAGGGTGTTGAATCCGAAGTGGTATGTAGCATCTAGTCAATTACATATATTGTTTGGTATACTACTTGTTCAAACATTCATATATTTGTTAAATTAATTTTTTGATAACATGCTTGCCAGTATAGTAGGAGTGATCTCTCACAAAGCTCATATAGCTTATTCCCTAATAGTTATTCTTTATAGGTCAATTGATTGCAAGGACCAAGATAGGAGCCATGTGTAGTGTATGACCATTGATTGGTATAGTAAAAAATTAGAGTTAGAAAAAGATTTGTACAGTAGACTTAGAACATTTTGTCTTATAAATAATCCCTTGGCTTAATTTCAACATATTTAGTAAGTTACAAAAATTTTAAGATTGGTGTACCTTATCTTATTTGGTAGGAGATACCTATTCTCTGCGATTCTGATAAATTATTAAATGTTAGATACCCATGGTTACTTATATTTTTGCTAGGTTAATAAATTTAAAATTGAAAGCCCTAATGATTAATTAATTAAAATCTTGCAATCTTTAACTTGTAAGTTGGTTTTTCAATTGTGGGTGCATACGTGATATGGAAGTTCTAGACAATCCTAGTAGGCCTCCTTTAGGGTTTTGACAATTACTCATCATCTTTAACTCTCATTTAATGAAAACCCATGCATACTTTTACATTATCATTCTTCTAAGTAAATTCACTTCAACACTTAGATCTTCTCAAGTTTAAACACTTCCTTTTTCCATTTTCATTTTCATTTGCAGACGAAAGAATCATACATGCTTGCTCTCTTGTCTATTAGAGCTAATAAATCTGCATTTCTCTAGGCTCCCTACCTCTAAGCCCTTAATCTATGTTTATGCCACCCATGATGAGTAAATTTTGTTTCTTTTTTATTTTAGATAATAAATATACAATCCTAATATTATAGGATATATAGTATTACATATCATAATTTATGCTCATTTTCTTTAAATATAAAATGAAACTTATATAATATAGAATGTTTTAATATAATCTCACCAAACCTATAATTATGCATGTTATTACATATTATATATATATATATATATAATCAAGTATTACTAATGTATTGTTTGATAAGAAAACTATATCAACATTTTGGGATAGGTTCTAATAAGGGATTAATGTTTTAAAAAGTTAAAATAAATTATCAATGTTATGTTAAGTAGTTTGAATAGGAGATCATGTTAGGGGCCATTATAATGATATTAAATTAGGCTAACATAATTCTTAAGTCTCACATGGTGTTCACGTGGCATCAACATGGTGCCTACTTGTCAATTTCTTATAAATGAAAAAAAAAGGAAAAAAACTAAACATAATATATAAAATTATTAAAAATGGAAAAATATATAAAAATGGAAAAAGTAAAAAATATGTAGAAATTATTAGAAATTACAAATACAATTATATTTATAATTTATTGAATTAATTAAAAAGAAAAAATTGGAAAAATTAAAAAAAGGGGCCACCACACAACATTGGTGTGTTGGTTCAATGGTGAATGGCTACTTTTTCTTCCTAATTGTGATTTTTTTTTTAATAAGAAGGAATGGCTTAACGTGGTTACCCACTAAGTTAGGGGGTTTATATGACCATACTTGGTAGTTGGTGGCTATGCTAAACATTTTTTGAAGGCGGCTTCTCATAGGTTATCTAACTTTAAAGATGCTAATTAATTCTTCCCTTAGGAAGATAACTTAATTAGGTCATACTTCCTTATAAGGGGCATAGTTGCTGTGGTGGCGTAAACCCGGTGAGTGTAAACTTCGCAAATTTAGACTTCTGGATATGTGTCTAACTCAAGTATCATAGGTATTTTCCTAAGTCAACAAAACCGATAGATTTGAAACTAATTAACATTTTAAATTCGAAATCTAAAATGAATATTAAAAATCTCGATACACAATTCGAAAACCTCAATTACATAAAAAAAAAAACCTAAGCCCTATGTATTTATACTTATAAGAAATTGAACCTAAACCCAATAGAAATCTTAAATCCTAAACCTTATGCTTATAAAAAAATAAAAAATTTACCCTAATAGTAATTAATCTCATTTGATGAGATTATCGCTAGATACACATAATTGTGTAAAATCGCTATGAAATGACTAAAGATAATTTTAATTAAATAATAATCAACTAAGCTAAGCTAATCAAAACAAGAAATTAATAAAATTACAAAATTTATTCTTATATGTATATAAGTGGCGTTACCATTGTGTATATGTGTAAGTATATAAATATATATTAAATAATTTCTCTTTTTTCTTATTATATCATATGATATATACATATAGATACATATATGTATTGTAGAATATATTCTATTACATATTATATGTATGCATCCTTGTCTAACTAAATACACTAAGTAATATTTCTTTTATCTAACTAAACTACTAATGTAACTAAACTAATTTCATTTCCTTAAAACCTAACCAACCTTCTCAACCAATACTTCACCACTCCTTAAGCTTATGTAGACCTCATAAATTTTAGTAATACTTGGAGTCGAGCTTAGGTGGTCTCCATATTCCCTAAAGTCAATATGCTAAATATTTAAAATAATTTGCTTGATAAAATTGAACTTGTAATAGTAAAAAAAGGGTAATTAACAGAGTCCTAAAACATAACTAAAGCCTACCGATTATAAAACTCCAAATCCTTAATATTTTAGCATTAGAAATTTGAGAGATGATTAAAATAAATACTAACTAAGGAAGTGAATAATTTTCATTTCCATAAGCTCTCAATTTAAACTTTATATTACAACCAATCAAGTTACTAGGTTAGTAGCCTTTATGTAGAGCAAACAAGAAGAATGAATGAACAAGCAAATGAATAAATGAGTAACTAAATAAATAAATGAATGAATGAAAAAAAAATTTGGTTTGCGACAACCAAAAATTGCCACACCATTCCCATCCCCCCCCACATGTGATGATGACTTAGTAAATAGAACTTATGGAAACCTCTTTAATTTGATTTTTCCAAGAGACGTTTGTTGCATGAGAAGACCATGTTAAGCTACATCAAATTGCCAAATAAGGGTTAAAAGCTTACTCACTAAGAAAACCTTGAAGTGTAGGATAGAAGGACTACCATTTATAGTAAAGGCTAATGTATAGGAAATGAAACATGACACCATAGAGCCCTAATCTAAACCCTCCATGGCAGCTCAAACATCAACCTTTCAAACCTCTCATGGTAGAAAATTAAAGTCACATGAACCTCCAACAAGCCTTTACACACTTACTTATAAGTTCAAGAGATAAAGCCACCTATCCTCCACTTGTTTCCACCTTACCAACACCACTAAGCTTCCATCTTCACCATGATCTTGCCACTAATTTTGGGAGCTCAAAAAAACCACTAAACCACAGCTACCTCACTCTACCATATCATCCACAAATCGCTACCTAACACAACTTCACAAATTGCTACCCAACACCATCATTTGGACCACTTCAAGGAGCAACCAAGAGGAGCTTTTGGAGCTAGCTAAGGGATATCCTAGGAGCACTAAGTGAAGACCAAAACTAAAGCTAAGTAAGAGTTGAAGGAGCTTCATCGCCACCTTATAGCAAGCCCTAATTCCTTGGTTGGTACCATATATTTTAGTTTCTTCATGTAATAGGTTATGCTTGGGAAAATTTTAAGCTTTATTGTATTAGGAGCTAAAATGAGAAATGTAACCATATATATGCCTATTCTTTATGTTTTATATTCTAGAAAATTTGTAGAAGTGAGCCTTGAAAGATTCTTCCATGTGTAGTATAGACATTTGAATTTATGCCTTGGTAGTAAGGTCATGAACTTGTAATTCAAAAGGTGATCAAAATAAAACCCCATCAAACATGTGAAAGCTCACTGGACATGAGGGGTTTAAGGTCTATTTCCAAGTTTTGTTAGTTCGTTGTTTTAGCTTGAAATCGTCCCTCTAAACCTCTTTAGTATGTATATAAGTTATTTAGGCAAAAATCTTATGAAAAATGTTCATTTAGAAGTTCAACAAGATCTTTAACAATCTGTCCACATTTTAATCCTCACTTATAATAATGTTTTAGATATGATTAGGGTGATTTAAAGCTCAACCAAGAGGTATAACTATCATACTAAAACACTAGAAGGTAAAACAGAGTTAAAAACTTGTTATGGGCCCAAAACTAACTTGAGTAAGCCCTAAAAACGCTTTGGATAGAGCTAAATCCAACTTAAAAAAATAATTTAAAAATATGTTTAGATAATTTTTAAACCCAAACAAGCAAGCCAAGGCCAGGCCATAAGCCCTAAAGGGTTAAAATGGGCTGAACCGATAAAATTTAAGGCCTAACTAGTCAATTCAAAAAGCCTAAAGGAATAAATCAAGAGCCCAACCTAAGAGGCCTTAAAAATAAGGCCTAAAAGCCTAATCAAGAAACATTAAGAGTAAAAAACTAAGGTTGGGCCCATAATTAAACATGGACCCATAAATGATTAATCCTAAATACACCCTAAGGCTCAAATAAGAATTTAAAACCCATTAGAAATTGAAAAAGCATAAATTAAGGACTAAGACCATGTAAAATGGAACTACTAAGCCCAATAACTAAGAGGTTTGTAACTTTTTGGACCTGTACCAAAAATTGCAATTATGATTTGCCAAAATAGACCACACCACGATAATTTGCATCTAAAAAACGATAGAAAATGACTAAGAACTCAAAAATCGGAGTTAAAATAAATAAGTTATGATAAAATCAAGTTTAATTCAAAGCGAGAAATTATAGCAAAGATAGTTAGCTTAGTAGGAAATTTCCCTTTTCTTATTCGTACTCTTTCATGATTATTTCAAGTGATCCTAACATTGATTTGGACTTATCTGCGACTATTATGACCTATAGTTTATAGTAGTCAAGTGAGTATTCCAATGATTATTATACTTGATTATACTTATAGATTAGTTGCACTTAATTGTATAACTATCATTAATTGGTTGCATGAGGAATTAGGAATCATGCATGTGATTCATTTGCTTATCTTGATTACCAAAACATCATAAGATATATGAATCGGATGGAGTGATAAATTAATAGAATCCTTTTGACATGATGATTGTTTGGTTATTTAAATAAACTAGATCTAACTATATTTGACCCATTAAATTAAATGGTCATGCGTACTATGCATCGATAGGGACTTATGGGCTATTACACTACGTGTATGGGATGGAGGGGTCTTACGGGGGTCGTGATTATTATATTTGAGTTTTCGCATGGTGCATAAGTGCAACATGACCTTACCTTAATCTGAGGGATTACTCGGCGCTGGTGACACCAACCGCATAGCAATAGGTCGTATCCTAGAGTTTATTGCTTAAGGGTGAGTAAACTACGTATACTATTCGCATCCACATGCGTAGCATAGGTTGAATAAAATAAAAAGAAAATAATATTGATCATTGTGTGAGGCTATCTAGTAGATTTGAAGTCTGAGTGATTGGAACCCAAGTTTGACGAACCATCATCTCCAACCCTGGCTATAGAAGGCGAAAATTTGAGCTATATACGAAAATTCATATGGTTGCTATTTTAACTTGCTTGAAAGGTATAATAGGAGGAATATTTTACTAAGCTAGATGTAACTTATACCCTTATAGTTTTTTTTGTAGGTTAACTAAGAGCTGGGATTTGGGTTAGAGCTCTGGTGAATAGTGGTCTAGCCAGTAGAATAATAGATGAGTAAGAACAGAAAGTATTTATATGTTGAGGCTCTACCATATTTAGTAACTGTCATAACTTATAAAATTAATATATCCTATCTTATTATTTTGTAAGAGATATCGATTCTTTGCAGTTTTAACAGAATGTGGAATATTAGACATCCATAATTATTCATATATTATAATAAGTTAGTAAATTAAAAATCGGAAGCCCTAGTGATAATTAATTAATTAGAGTCTTGCATCTTGCGACTTAAAAAATAGTTTCACATGATGAGTGTGCACATGATATGAAAATTTATGGTGACAATCCTATTAGACCCTTTTTAGGGTTGTTATAGTAAGTTGCCACCCCATGCAATTCTGAAAGAAAATGATAAAACCGACCATCCCGAGGCCCCTTAGGGGGGTAGGGGGGCCAGTTTTTTCTTTTTTTTTTTTAATATATAAATTTTTTTTGTTTTTCTCATTCTTTGGGTTTCTTCTAATTATTTCTTTTTTAATTAATAAAATAAATTATAAAAATTTTGGCAAAAAAATTAAATATAATTGTTTATAATCTCTACATATTTTTCCTTTATCCATTTTTAAAATAATTTCTATATATTTTTTTCATTTTTAATAACTTTATATATTATGTTTACTTCTTTCTTTTTCCTTTTATTTATAAGAAATTGACATAGGTACCATGTTGGTACCCAGTGTCATGCGATGCACATTAACAAGACTTAATATTATTATAATGACCCTCTAACATGATGCCCTATTTGAATAACTTAATTGTGATTTCTTATTTTAACTTCTTGAAGCGTTAATTCCCTGTTTGAACTTATTTCCAAACATTAATACTTTCTATTGAACTTACTTTTAAACATTGATACCCTTATATATAATTTTTTTTCATTTCTTTATACATAATGTATTAATATGCATTACAACTATATAAGAAAACATACATTAGAAATACATAACAAAATACAGGAATACAAATTGTTTAATATGCAATCACCAGCATACACATAAATACATAACAAAGCATATATTAAAAATTGCTTTCCTTGATACTAGGTTACTAATATGTTATATAATATATAATATAAGTGTATGATACATTATCTAATATGTAACAAAACATTCATCAAAGCTACTTTTCTTTACATTAGATTACTGGCATGTTTTATAATATGTAATATAAGCATATATGTAATAGTTATACAAGAAGACCTATATTAAAATTACCTTTGTAACATCAAATTGCTAAAATGTTTTCTAACATGTAAAATAATTATATGCAAAATGAATATATTTGAAGATTATTTTTCTTGGTATTAGATAATTATTGTCTTGCATAACATGTAACATAAGTATATACATAATAACTATGTAAGAATATATCTATATTATGAAGATTATTTGTTTATTTTGAATTACAAATATGTTGTAGCCCACTAGTATACAATAAATATTACAAAATATAAACATTTTTTTTTCTTGATATTACATTATTGATATATTGTCTAATATATAATATAAACATATATGTAAAATTTAAATATGAAAACGTATATTAATAATTTATTGAGTAACATTACTTTAATGATATGTTTTTTAACATGTAATTTTACAACATAAATAATATACATTTAATAAAACATATATAGGAAACTATTTTTCTTAATATCATATAACCAATACATTGTGTAATTACAATATAAGCATATAAATAATAACTATTTAAGAAAACACTTACAATATGCAATTTTTTTTGTAATATTAAATTACAAATATGTTGTTTAGTATGCATAAAGTTATATACATAAGGATTATATGATTGTTTGTTAAAAACTATTTTTTATAAATTAGATTACTAAGATGTTATTTAATATGAAAAATATTATTATACATAATAATGATATGAGAAAACTTAAATTGAAAATAATTTTTGATGACATTAGATTATCAAGATTTTGTTTAATATGTAAAGACACTATATTGTTTAGCATGTAAAATAGTAATAAATGTAATAGTTTCATTTTGTGAAATTTAAACATAATTTTCAAAGTATAACTAAATTGTATGGGTGGGTAGGTTCTAGATTCAGTTTTTTCTCTAAACCAAACACAATGAAACCATAAAAATGAGGTCCAATTTTTAATAACTTTGAATCATTCTCAAACTATAAAACTTTGTTTGGTTTATGGGTTGAACCATATTTTATAATATAATAAAGTATAGCTGGATAATATGTAATCTCATATTAAAAGTACTAAATTTATCTACTAATAATAAGTAATGATACAAGTTGTTGAAGTCAAAATTTACATTATTAAAAGATAACTTGCATCATTACTTATATATAATTAATAAATTATGGTAATAAAAGCTAAATACATATACATTTCAATAAATATAAACTAGAGTTTTTCTCACTACAAATAAAATATTACTATGTCCTTTTGTGAAAAAAAAAAGAAAAAAGAAAAAAAGAAACAATTTGGTTCAGTTTTATGTTTTGTTTGGTTTATCCTTCCAAAACAATAATAATTTTCGAATTGGTTCATTTATAAATTTTCTAAACCAAATCTCAAAGGAAAAAAAAAAAAACTATGTTTTTTATTTGGTTGGTTTTTTTCCTCACCCATAGTTTATAAATGATCCTATTTTTTTGTCATTGCATCTATATAATTATCAATTTGTTATTTTTCCTAGCTTAATTAAGGAAATTATTGTATTTTTTTTTTGCCAAATTTCAAAATGATAATTTATTGAACTTTTTGTTTCTAATAACTTAGCTTTATTGTAATTTGATATTTGAAATTATCAAATAAGACCATAATTTAAGCGAAAACACCTAAAATTTAGTGGTTATATGAAATTGAAAATTTAATTAATTAAATAGCTAAGGCGAGATAATTAAAAAAAGATAACATAGTAATTAGTAAGTAGAAATAAGCAAGTACAAGGTGAGTAAAGTATAAGGCTTTACTCAAATCTTATCTTATAGGTATAAGTTCTCAAAGTTTTGGAATTGAAATTTATCATGTGGTATCATTGAACCACCCTGTATCCTATAGATTTTATAGGGTATGGAGTACCATATGGAATCCATAACTTTTTTTTCCTCTCATAAATTCAACATGACACACTTTTTTATAATGAAATCTTTATAAAAAATATATTCACTCATTGAAGAATAAACTCATAGAGATGGGTTTTTAATATATGTTGCTTTTATCTTCACAAAACAAACTATACATTGGTAAAAAAACTTAATCTTATTGATAGATTTCTCTTCCTCCTCGGCAAAGCTTTTATTAATGATAACAAAGCATGATACACATTTAACCCTTTTATGAAACTTGTCAAACAATATTCAATGATGCTAAAAAATGCAACAGTGTTTTTTTTTTAATTAATATTATTTAATTATTATTACAATATGGGTATAGAGTACTGGAACCTATATCTTGTATATTTCAAAGTACAGGTTTTAGTATGGGTACAAGGTACCTTGATTTCATACTTATATTATATCCTATGGGAATTGATTTTGAGAATTAGTTACTCAAAATCTATCATATGACCTTAAATACTCACTTAGAACTTACCTGATCGAGTAGGAATCGGGTGAATATCTTATACAATAGGTTAACTGCTCGACTTTAATAATAAGTCAAAAGTTATCTTTTTTACTTTAAATTGACAAAGCACTTGCTAAGTCTATTGCTAAGATGCAAAATTTTTGCATTCTATAAAGCATTTGATTTGATGAAACCCCATAAAAATTTTATGAGATATTTTCTTATGGAAAATAAGATTGTTTGACTATTATTTTAATACCTTATAAGGTTTGGATTCATAGTCCAAGATAGGGACAAGATACTTGAGACAGTAACAAAATGTACATAATATTAGTAAACTAAATACTAATCATTCTAAGATATAGAAAAAAAATGTAAATCTCAATTATTAGCTTATTTTATTACATAGAATGAACTCTCTCATATGTTTCTATTAAATATATATTAACTCATTAGTCAGGTTGGGGAAAAATCTTTGAACACCATACGTGAGGATAGATGAGGTTCAATTTGCTTAGAATTCTAATGGGAATTTAGCGAGTATATAAGGGTAGAGATTAGAAAAAAATAATTCATTGCAACCAATTCCTTAGGATCCTATTAATAAAAAGAATATGGAAATAGATTGCAATAGATTAAGAGGACCTTTTTGAGAGAGAAGCTTTGCAAAAGTAATAATGAATTTCAATGTAATGGGTGGTCTATAGAGGAGGGGAAACTCGCTTATATATAAGAGGCTTCTATAATTGAAGGCCAAAATTAATGACTATAATACAATGCTACTTAATTTACTCCAATTACCAACAGTTACTAGGGTTCAATATATTGAACAATGCCAGAGAATTCTTAGAAATGGATTGGGTTTTGGTCATAGGTTTTACATACATTGGACCTCAATGTAAAAGTTAAAAATAAAGAACATGATTGGGGAAAGATCCCTTAACATTTTGAATAAGATAATTAGGAAAAGGATTTGTTTTTCTATCTAGGAATGAAGCCTAAGGGGGAAACATAACTTTGTCTAAGTGATCTTACTAATCACTACAGGTGAGTATTGTTATTATTTAGAAGTAGTAATCCTTACTATTGATAGAAGGCTAAAATGGTCTTATAAGAATTTTAGCAAGACTCAACAGTAACTTACGCTTAAATTGAGCCAGTAAAGGTTTAGGGAGTTTGGTCTAGATCTTAAGATGATTTAAGGAGATTTTCTTAGTACAAGAATTATTAGACTTGTCTACTTGCTCTTAACCTCTTTTAGGTAAGCTCGTGTATTTAATAACTTAGGCCTTTAGTCTTTACATCTAATTGATTACAAGTGTGGCCTATTTATAGGTATTATAAGATATTACATTTTAGGAAAATAAATATTAATAAATCTAGAAAATAAAAGATTTCATATATTGAATAAAAGATACTAATCTAATCAAATCCTAAAATAAAAAATATTCATAATATCATATATAACCTAATATAAAATAAAATAACATCTATGTAAAAAATATTATCATTCTATATTTGCTCTTTACATCACTTTATCTCATCCATCAATTAACGAGGAGATCTGATGGATGTCAACAAGCTAAGGGTCCACATATAATCAACCATGCCTCCTTATTTGATGCAATTTTGACTTCTTTACTTTAGGGATTTTACTCTTAAAGATTAAACAGTTGCTTAGACAAAAAACATATTTAATTGTTTAAGAATTATAAGGTCAAGACTCTAAACTCCCTCGTCTATTATTTATGCATTTGAGACTTTGAGATTACCTATTCTTGCCTCCAGTAATCCTCTCGGTCATTCCTCTACATGTTATCTCCCATCACTTCTTTGAGGTTTGCAAACTGTGTGACATGCTACATGCATACGTGATGGCTTCAATTGGATCTCCACTGTCCTCAATGCATTCGAGTTTACTTACTCTCATTCGTTTCTTTACACTCAATCCATCATTTATTCCACCTATGCTCTTACCTAGAGAAAGCTTTATCAACTCTATAGTCTAATAAGAAGAAATTTGGTATGTGATATGGGGAACTACTAGTCATGGTCGCATACTGTTCCACTTAATAAAAAAGAAGGCTACTCTCACTATTGGAGAGAACCTATGGGAGACTTGCTATATTAGGGAGTTCCATTAACTCTCTTAGTTTTCTTTAGTTAACTCATCGAAATATCTTTAACTCTCATCCTTAGTTAAGCTAAATTTGGCTTACTGATATGAATTTCTACTAATTATACCTTCTAGTTCTTCAAATCCATGCTCTATCAAACTATAAATCAAGATATTAGTGAATATGTAACTATTGTGGGGATAAGCAAGCATAGGATATGATGAGGTTTGGTACTGTACATACTACAAAAATTTGGAACTATATTATATTTTATAACCTTTTGGAGTAATCCTAAAAACTTTATCATATAAAATTTGCAAATTTTTGGGCATTTTGTAGGATTTTATGTATTTTTTACCTTTTTTTCTGTTAAAATGTTGTTAACCATTCACGTCTAAGGATAAATGTAAAATTATAGTAAATGTAAAATATGATGAATTTCAATAAAACAATAAAAAATAATAATAAAATATAGTAAAGATAAATCATGATACTGACCTAAATTAGGTTTTTGACATAAATTTGACTATTCAATTAAGTTTTGGATTAAAATAATAAGTTAAAAAGACATGTCTATATTATTTTTATCGTCTTAAATTATATGTGCTAATAGTATTATAAAGGTTAAGCTCGTGGGATCTTATATATTTGACGAAATATGATGTGGTAGCTTAAACCTTTAATATATAAAGTATAGATACCAAGTAGGTCTTGGATTAAGCTATATGTATTGAAAACTTGTACATGTTAATTTTTCAAAAAATGATGAGGTACTACACAACTTGAACCAGTAGTATCAGGTGATCAAGTACCGAGCAGGTTAGTTAGCGGTCATACCTTGTGTATATCCTGCAACTATATGTTTTAAAAATTTGGAATGCGTAGTGTGCCACGGGCTTGTTAATCCTTATTGTGCGCCATGGCTTGCCTCGGAGAAACAACTAACCCCGAGCAGATAGGCTGAAAATGAGCTCATGGTAATGGGTCTTAGCAACGTCGGCTATGCAAGATATGATTTCGTAGGTGGGCCTGCCTAGCATGGTACAAAACTAAACCCGGACTGCCTGACAATGCACAAAATTAGAGGAAAGATGGACATGGTTCCAAGGCTCCAGATTATAGCAACCCGAAAACCCACCCCACGCAGCAAGTTTTAGCTTGTCAGCTTTTTCAAAGACAAGCTTTTGCAATGGTACTTGTTATTAGGTTGGAAGAATCGAATGAAAGATTGAATTTGTCATCGGGATCCAGATTGAACTAATTTGTTTACAAACTTTATGTTATAGTTAAGATTTTAGCTTTTTATTAACTAGTTTTTCTTAAATGCATACTCAATTTACCTAATTATCCATATTAATAAAGTGAGAAACTTCATTTTTGATATAACAATTCGGTTCACTAAAATAATTTGCATAACTGCTCGGTTTCTTTGTTCTAATTATCATTTCTTTTTGGTGATTTTTACCTTCTTCTCCTCCTTTGGTTAGCCTCTAGATGTTAATTATTTTAAGCACTTTTTAGACACTGAGCTAATAAGAGTGTGTATTATGTAGTAATTATCTATGCACAATTAAGAATTTTTTTTTTTCTATAGGAGGAGAATATGGGTATAATAGGAGAAAAATAGATGGAGAGGACTAGAAAGTTTGTAATTAAGATTTGTCCTTATAATTCAAATATTGGGTAATAGTGCAATAAGAAAAAAGAAGATATTATAGAATTTCGTCATGCTATTTTGCCATCATCTAATACAAAATTAAATAAGATTTTCATCATCCTGTTCATTGGTAGATGAACATGATTGCTGGGGCTTGCACAACTTCTTAAATCCCTTTTCTTTTTTTTATCTTACTTTTAGTTTTTATTTTACGAACTTCATTGTTCTTATTATACTACGTAATAGAATTATCAAATCTTATTTTTATTAAATTATATAATATTATTGTTTATTAAATTAATTAGTGTAGATACATGTCAAAGATGGATGAAAAATTTAACATAATCAATGGAAGTGCTATTTTTTTTTGTAAAAATTGGAAAAAGAATTGAGAAGTCAAAAAGAAATTCCGTATAGTAGTATTATTCTACAATGGAAATACCTTAAAAATAATAGAAAGAAAATAGCCAGAATTTCTAAGCATGGAGATAGCAAGAGCAAAAGAGGGCGGATTACAAGAGTAATATGCATGTATAATAAATAATAATAGATAAAATCAAGTAAGAGATAGGCACTTAACGCAACATGATGGAATAACTATTATTAGTAGCGACAAGTATACCAGATTCTTATATATTTTGCATGATACTTGGGGATCCACATTTTTCCCTGGTTACATTGTTTTAGGTGCCTCCTTTGCCCATGTTGGGCCATGCATTTTGACCTTTGAGAAGCCCAATTAGGTTCGTCCTCTGAGCTCTTGTTCATTTAATTGTAACGGGCCTTTTATTTGTTCTTTCTTTCTGTCTTTCTTTCTTTCTTTCTTTTTTTTTTTTTTAATCGTTGCTAAAAATAAATATATTAAAACCATTGTTTCTTGAATAAAGTTATAGTACTTTGTGGTTTTTATTTGCTTTAAGCTATATTATTTATTTTCTAACATGGATAAAGATGTGGTAATAACTTATTGACTAGAAGAAAAACTATTAATTATGACTAAAAAGGAATAAAAAAAATGACAGATGATAGGTGATTATATTTACTTAAGCAAGCTATTTTTTGAATAAGGGAACATGTGTATCTAAGGAGATTTGGAGAAAGAGATAAAGGAGTTTATATAAAACGTCAAATTCATTTTGTTTTCTTTGTAAGTATAATAATGCGTAATATTGCAATGGGAAAAATAAAGAGATCCCCATAAAAACATAGAAAACTCTAGTTCGTTTTTAACTAATATTTTTGTTTTATAAATTCATGTAGGTGAAATTGAAAGTAGGAAAACAAAAAATTCCTAAGTAGCAATGTTTGTGTATTACAATTTATTTTTTAACCAAACATGAAACATTTAATTAATTGAAGCAAAGTTTATATCGGGCAATCTAGAGTAGTGCAACTTAAAAAGTGTAGCTCATCTCAAGTTTTGCTCGGCCAATGTGTGCACACATTAGCGACACTGGGAATAAAAGTAAATAGACATTTAGCAAACAAAGATCTTAAATGAAATATATCATGAATAACCGAAGCCATCCTCTAAGGCACCTTTGCTGGAGAGGAAATTACCAGAATGACTTGGGAACAATCTGACTCCACTACAACTTCACTCCAACCCCCGTCCCTTGCAGTTATCAAGCCTTCTCGAATTGCATTAGCTTCATTAACGTCAGGTTCTACAGTAGGAATAGCAAGTGCGGTCGCTTGAAGAACTGTACAATCTGCGCCTCGACGTACAACGCCTAACCCCTCGCCCTGACCCATCTAATTTATAGCAGCATCGCAATTAATCTTGGCACATCCTTGTGGTGAAGGAACCCACACTAAAGAAGATCTTCCATGACAATGGCCGGATTGGCCAATTACACCTTGAGTAAAAGTCTCTGAGCAGCCCCTGCTATTATACATGAAGAACCTGTTTGCATTGTTGCAGTAGACTAGGAATGCGCAGCAACAGTGGATGAATATACCTCCCCCGACCTTATTGATGATTTATTACTGGAAGTAGCTGCAGAAATCGAAGAAGGCACGACAGCTGTATTCAACGCAATTGCTACTGTTGAGATAACCTGCGTATAATGGCCTTGATTCCGATGTTGAAGCACCTGGAACTCTTTTCTAATAGAATCTGTGACAAGAATGGGGTTAGGCTGCTCAAAGTTAGACACTCAGTGATTTCTATGGATCCACATATGCCAAAGTAAAATCGCAATCCGCGTAAGAAAGTCTTTCTTTTCTGTTCTTGTCCTCCGTGAATCTGCAATTAGGGCCTTAATCCAGTTGGTAGTGTTCTGAATGTTGAAGTCCTCAATCCTGATGTTCAATGCACCAAACCAAACCGCACGAACCCATTTACGTCTAAAGGCTATATGCTCTACTAATTCATCCTCACTACAAAAGATACATAGTGGAGACGATTTAATTTTCCCGCAAAACATATTGGTGTTAGTAGCCAAAGCGTTCTAGCATAAGCGCCAAAGATGGTGTTTATATTTTGGTTGGCAATCAATGTGCTAAATAAAATTCCAGACCCTCCTATTAGCACTTAGAGAGGATGTATCTGGTCAGTTTGTATCAATCTAAAAATTAGAAGACAGCTGATGATAGCAACTTTTAACCAAATAAGCACCCGTTTTCTCTCGAGTCCATACTAATTTGTCTTGTGCTGGGTTTATGGCAATATTAACTTCGTTGGTAGCCTTCAGTTCATCCAATGTCTGTATATGTTGTATTTCCTCGAGGTTCCAGCACCTATTGTCAACATCCATTACATCACATACTAACAAATTAGATTCATGTTCCTCAAGTCTCCAAGGTGGTAAAGAAAAACCCAATAGGTCATGCCAAAAACTAACCGACTTTGCATCACCTATTTGCCAAATTAAATTTTTAGCAAGGGCACCTCTCCCCATTAAAATACTTTGCCATGCACAAGATGCCCTATCCCCCTTCTTTGCCCTAAAAAAATCTTCATTAGGGAAATGAATATTTTTAATCAACTTTACCCACAATGCATCTGGGTTTGTTAGAATTCTCTACCCTAATTTCTCTAACAATCAAAAGCTTGGAGATCTCTAAATCTCAATCCTCCCATCTCCTTTGATTTTATCAAATCAGCTCACTTATTCTAATGAATCTTATTTCTCCTACCTCTTTCACCTCATCAAAAATTAGAGATCAAGTTAGTTACTCCTATACACTATTTCTTTGGAAAACTAAGAATACTCATAAAATAGGCTGGAAGTGCATATGCTGTAGATTTTATCCCACCCCCCCCCCC